>JAFVLL020022018.1:0-19692 GCA_021397915.2 Tor tambroides
ACCTCCGATTCATTCAAGTTCGTTAACTTGAACACGTGAATTCACCGCATTGATCATAAGCTGCCTGATTTGGAAGTGACTGAGTTAGCATTACTTCACGCATCGCTACATTATTGAAATGGACTGCACGAGTTATGTGACTGATTCAAGAGCAAGTTCAGATGGGAACTTCATCCCCAAGAAGGATATCAAGAGATCAAGCATCCTCGCCACAGCTGCTATGTTTCACTCTCTCGAACGTCTTCACAAGCTAAGTTCCTTTTAATGCTCTCAGGTTATTGGCAACATGCGTGTTGCTATGGCTATCTGCGTTGCTTAGGCTCATTTAGTTGTTTACTTGGCAATGTGCGGACGGTACTATCTTTGTTACTGGCAACACGCTTGTCGTTGCAATATGCTGCGCTTAAAGGGGGATACAATGCCATTTCATGCATTCTGAGTTGTTTACGGTATTAAGAGTTGGATTGTTATGTGCGCGCACTCAGCGACCCGAGCGAGAGCAAGAGTGTGCCACTCAAAGCTTTTCGTCCATGGAACGGAAGTCATCGGCAGCGCTGCAGTACTTGCTTGAGAAGAATATCTCTAAAGATATGTGTTTTGGTTGTCAGGAAAATATAACCTTAGTGTTATGTGAACAGTGGATGCAATTTGTTTTTCCGGGGCAACAACGGAGTTTCACAAGTGTGTTTGTTTGTTCCCGTCATTTCGGTGACAAATGTTTTATAAGGTACGTTATGACACTGGATTTGCACATCATTTGATACTAAAAGACAGAGTAGTCCCAGCGATAAAGATCCCCGTCATGACTAGGAGCTGCTGTAAAACTGCATCAGATATCTGTGTTTGTTGCCAATCGGTCCGTAATTGCTCGCGACTCTTCAGTTCCACTCATGGCTCACCTCCAGGAGCTCGGCTGTTTTCGGAGAGAATCGTAAAGCTGTATCTTTGTTTTATAAACCTGATTAAACTGAAGACTCTTCGGAAGATGTGAATGTTGCAATACTACACTATAGGTTCTCAAGATTAACATGAGATTGGCTGAAACTATCTGTTATGTCCTCTTTAACCTAGTCAGATAGTCTTTATTTTATAGTACTTACAGCACAGATTTAAGCAGCAGGAAATAACGGCCATGATGCAAACAGAAGCATTTCTGCTAGTGGCGCAGCTCCAAGAGAAAATGGTAAATCGTCGTTGTTCAGTTGAAGTCGTCTGCATCCGAAAACCTTGGCTGCAGACATGCTGCCTTGCTGCTTTTCAGCCAGTGACCTTGCAGGCAGCGTTTGTTCATGAAGGTCATGAAACTGATATCGGATATGCTTCTGAGGCAGCTTAACGGTTTAATGATATAGAACAAAATAGAACGAGCTTGTTGATAACTAAGCGGATATTTCATTACTTAATACTGATTTCTCGCTAGAAATAACTTCAGACACCATCTTTATTTTGCTCAACCACACAGGATTGTGGGTATCAAGGCAGCGAAGGATACATCTATTCTGCCTTTAAATATCGACCAAATGAAGGTATCTCAGGAGGCAGGAAGTAAGGCTAACATTGGATTCGATGTGTCTCGATGCCTTCCTTCCTTAAAATGTGTCTTCCAAAGCAACATTTTCCAGTTTCGGATGCAGCCTTCATTTCAGCATTGATTCTGCTCTGGTATCAGACACGCTTGTTCTGTCTAGTCGTATTGGAAACATGCTTGTTCTTAAGCTCTTGGTTGTATTGGGAACATGCTTGTTCTTAGTTATAGTTGTATTGTCGGGAACACGCTTGTCCCAGAGCTATCTGGTTGTTATTGGAACATGCTTGTTCTAAAAGCTGTAGTCGTATTGGGAACATGCTTGTTCTTAAGCTACCTGGTCGTTATTGGGAACATGCTTGTTCTTAAGTTATAGCTGTATTATTGGGAACATGCTTGTTCCGGAGCAATCCGGTCGTTATTTAGAACATGCTTGTTCTTAAAGCTGTAGTTGAATTGTAAACATGTTTTTCTTAAATCTATCTGATGTTATTGAGAACGTGTTGGTTAAGCCTTTAAGGTATTGGCAACACATTCATTAGGTCATCTGTTGAAGGCAACATGGTTGTTGCTACAGGTATGTGGGTTTAGCCAAAATATTTGTTTTGGTCATTGGTTAAGGGCAACATCCTTGTTGATTAAGGCTTTGAGATTTTAGTATCAGTTTGCATTGGGGGATATCAGCATATGGTTTTATTTTGGGGGGTAATCGCTGCTCTCCCTGCTCTCATCCATGCAAGGCTGCATGCATGCGCAGGGAGTTCTTGCCCAGAACAGAACCATACCGCCAATCCAAACTGTATGCTAACTGTCAATCATCTTTGACGATAGTGGTCCTGATAGACAGGTCACATTAGTCAAGCTTACATCAGCTGACTCTCAGCTGATCCCCATCTACCGACACCTATCTAAGCATCCATGTATAAGGTCCCTCAGTATTATCAGCAGTTTTCGCACTGCTCAATAGCTAATTACCCTCCTCCATCCCCAACTCCTCCTCTGTCAATCAGGATCCAGCTTCTGATTCTCCTTTGAATCAGACTAATTAAAAAATGTGTACATAAAATTACTGAACTTTTACAATATCTGCAATACTTTCGTTGGTTCTGTTCTGTTTACCCGGGGGGTTGTCGCTGCTCTCCATGCTCTCATCCATGCTAGGCTGCATGGATGCTCAGGGAGTTCTTGCCCAGAACAGAACCATACCGCCAATCCAAACTGTATGCTAATTGTCAATCCTTTTTGACAATAGTGGTCCTGACAGAAATAACACTTATGCTCTTCGTCATTTTCTCACAAACGCTCACTCTTCTTGACCAGTGGAAATTAATGCTAAGGCAGTTTTTGTGGGGAAAGTCCCTTCGGTATTAGCAAGCAAAATATTACATGTACAGATTTGTTATCTGGGAGCGGGGCTAAGCGAGCAAACACTGTTACTGCATTCTTGACAGTGTTAGAAGAGGTTGATATTTCAAACTCTATACACACAACAGTATATTCTGCTATCAAGTGTTTACTTAACACATCAACCCCTACTAGGTCAAACCCCAATCACTCTTCAGGTACCAAAATATGAAGAAATTTAACTTAATGCATTTCACTGTAACTTACACTTGTTGTGTCATCATTGAAACTCTGTTCTGGATATGGGAATTGATCACCATGGTAACTGGACATTTTAACCAGTTGATACGACACGCTGGATTGTACCAGTCTCCTTTCTGAGCTGGATACACACCCAATAATGGATGGTAAGCACATCAGAATTAACAGAGACCCCCAAACTCCCCACTGTCAGGAATATGGACTTTCATATTTATATAGATATAAATATGAAAAATAAAATAAAAATGAAAATAAATGAGGTAGAAATAAGGAATAGAAAATAAAATCTAAAGTAAAATGTGCAAAAAAAAATAAGCGTGCAGGACAGTATACTGTAGACTTAATAAATAGTAATATAAGAAGCAATGTGCAAGAAGAATGTGCAAACAGGGTGCATGTGGGAATACTCTTTGTGCAGCAGTACTAATGATGGATAATTATTAATACCTTACTGATTATTAGTGGTTATTAAATGCAGTCATGTTGATGTTAAGAGGCTGAGTTTGAGTTTAGGAGCCTGATGGCCTGGGGGAAGAAGCTCTTCCTAAGTCTCTCAGTTTTTGCCATCAGGCTATGGAAGCTCTTACCAGATGGTAGCAAAGTGAAGAGACGGTTACCAGGGTGATTTGAGTCCTTGATGATTTTGACAGCTCTGCTTTTTCAGTGTTTGAGGTAGATGTCCTGCAGGGAGGGGAGAGTAGACCCTTAGATACGCTCAGCTGAGCGCACAACTCTCTGCAGGGCTTTACAGTCCTGATTGGAGCTGTTTCCATACCACACTGAGATACACTGAGTCAGAACACTTTCTATGGCCCCTGAATAGAAAGTTTTCAGGATTGCTGGTGAGACCCTGAATTTCCTCAGCTGTCGCAGATGGTACAGTCTTTGCCTGGATTTCTTGACTTGTGTTTGGATGTGTGTAGTCCAAGTCAGGTTCTCGGAGATGTTACACCGAAGCTGCTCACCCTCTCCACAGGGGTCCCACTGATCATAAGAGGAGTGTAGGGCCGCTGCTGACTCTTTCTGAAGTCCACAACCAACTCTTTAGTCTTGCCTTACATTCAGAGAGACAGTTGTCCTGGCACCATGATGTAAGTTTCCCTACCTCATCCAAGTATGCGGCCCCACTGCTGGAGATGAGGCCCAGAACCACAGTATCACTGCTTAATTTGATAATAGATGTGGAGCTGTGAGAGGACACGCAGTCATGTGTGTAGAGAGAGTAGAGCAGGGGACTCAAGACACAGCCCTGTGGGGCTCCTACATTCAGGGTGATGGGGTTTGAGGTGAACTGGCCAACTTTCACCACTTGAGGTCTGTCGGTGAGGAAATCCTGAATCCAGTCACAGAGTGAAGAGTTTAGGCCGAGGTCTGTGAGTTTGGAAGCTAGCTTGATGGGGACTATAGTGTTGAAAGCTGAGCTATAGTCGATGAATAGCAGCCTTACATAGTTCCCATTGCTGCTGTCAATGTGTGTGAGAGATGGCATCATCTGTGGATCTATTGGGGCGGTAGGCAAACTGGAGAGGGTCCAAAGTAACAGGGATGGAGGAGCTAATGTGGGTTTTAACAAGTCTCTCAAACACCTTCATGACTATTGATGTGAGGGCAACTGGACGATAGTCATTCAGGCAAGAGGGTTTATTGATCTTAGGCACAGGGATGATGACAGATTTTTTGAAGGAGGTGGGAACCACAGAGGTGGCAAGGGACTCATTAAAGATGGAAGTAAACAAACCAGCGAGCTGATCAGCGCAGGACCTCAGAACACGGCCAGTAATCCCATCAGGTCCAGCTGCTTTCCTTACATTCACTCTCTTAAGGGCCCTCCGAACTTCGTCCTCCGACACGGTGATCACATGATTATCGCTGCTCTGCCTGCTGCTTCCTGACGCGCTGATCGGCAGAGACGCGCTGCCGCCATTGCATTCAAAGCGGCCGTAGAAGCTGTTTAACTCGTCAGCCAGCAACGGATTAGCTCTAACCTCTGCGGAGGATTTGTTTCCAAAGGCACAGATAGTCCTCAGTCCCTGCCACATGCGTCGAGAGTAATTGAGCTGAAAATGAGACTCAATTCTCTCCCTATAATGGAGTTTGGCGACTCTAACTGCACGTCGGAGAGCATAGCACGATGCTTTGTACTCGCTCATATTCCCTGACAAAAGAGCATCGTTGTATGCGTTTCTTAACCGCAGCATGCATTTCTGATTTAGGAAGGAACTTACAGTTATTGTTTCTGTAGCTTGCTCAGTTTTACAAAGCTTACAAAGCGTGTTTACAAAGCTTAATGCTACCTCCGTGAACTCGCTGACATCAGATGAACTCGCCCGGAACATGTCCCAGTCGACGTCATCAAGAGCCGCCTGTAGCATAGCTTCTGAGTGGGAGGACCAGCGCGTCACTACTCTCTGCACCGGGGGTTCCTGAGCGAGCCTTTGTTTGTATTCCGGTGTGAGGAAAATGGCGGCATGGTCCGATTTGCCAAAAGCCGGTAGTGAGCGGGCTTTGTAGGCATTCTTAAACTGAGAGTAGCAATGATCCAGTGTATTTTGCCCTCTAGTTGGACAGGATACATGTTGATGAAAGTTCGGCATGACCTGCCTGAGGTTGGCTTTGTTAAAGTCCCCCGCGATGATAAAGGCAGCGTCAGGATGTTTGTTGATGTAGCCGCTGAGCACATCATGAAGCTTAGACAAAGCCAAGTCAGTGTCTGCCTGTGGTGGAATGTAAACAGCAGTAACAATGATCGATGAAAACTCCCGGGGCAGATAGAATGGGCGGCAAATAATGGATAGATGTTCCAGATGAGGCAAGCAGGAATGTGACAGAGTGGACATTCCTGGGATTACACCATTTCTTGTTAATCATGAAACACACTCCTCCACCTTTGGATTTACCGGCCTCGGCTGTTCTGTCCATCCGTAAAACAGAAAAGTTGTCAGACGGCGTTACAGCAGTGTCCGGGACCGAGGGCGTGAGCCATGTTTCAGACAAACAAAGGATGTTACAGTCCCTTATGTCCCATTGGAAACTTATCCTGGCTCTAAGATCGTCCATCTTATTCTCCAAGGATTGGACATTGGCGAGCAGAATGCTCGGTAGAGGAGGATTGTGAGCCCTTTTCCTCAGTCTGTTGCGAATCCCAGCGCGTTTCCTGCGGTGTTTCTTGATCCGTCACTAAATATTCAAGGCCATTGTTCTCCGTGTACCGAAGAATCTCAAGTGGCCAATGGAGTGATCTGGATAAAGTGTCCTAAAACAGGTTAGTGTAGTGGTGCTCAGTCATCCAAAAGTATTCCTTTGTCGTAGGTGATCAGTGCAGACGTTATGTGTGTAAAAAGAGTAAGCAAAAGTAAGTAAAAAGATAAATAAAAGCACAATCTAAGCGGAGCGACCTGGACGGCATCCAAACACAGCGGCGCCATCTTGAAGATCCAGAGCCCCGCGATGCGGAGCTCAAGCCCAAGCCCAAGCCCACCGTTGACGGACAGCCCAAGCCCGCCGTGACCAACGAGCCATCTCCACACGGAGCGACAGTGCTGAGGATCGCCGAGGAGCCAAAGCTGCTGATAACGTCAGACCAGGTGCGAGAGCCAGCTACAACACCCACCATGAGGGAGAAAGCCGTGGACAGTGAGAGCGCGGAGAGGAGCTCTGCCCCCTGCACCGTGGCTGAGGGTGAGCTGAATTTGGATCTGGGACTGCTGGACTTAGAAGGAGAGGCTGTGGATGTGGATGCTGACTTGCCCCCTCTTCAGTCACTCCTGTTTTCCCGTCCTGCCCAGAAAGAGACTCAGTTCCTAAAGCCCCGTTTCCACCGCAGGAGCTTTCCCCACGAACTAGTGACTTTGGGCCGGTACTCGGTGTGTTTCCACCACAGGAACCAGGATCTAAATAAAATTCCAGGTAAAAAATTGCCCCTCAGAAAGTTCCTGCTCGCGAGGTAGTACTTTTTCAAAGGTCCGGAACTTTCAGGGGTGGGACTTGGATGCTGAACATGCTGATTGGTTCATGCAGCATTGTATTTCAACCACCATATATTCGCATCATTTTTAAAAAAAAAATTAGTTATTGTGTCATGAAATGTAGTTTTAAAAGTATTTCAGGCGAGAATGTAGTTATTTAAAACTCAAATCTGCGGTTTATTTATAAAGATGGCGCCTGTTTGAAAATGTGCTTTGGTGATTTCGGAGACGTGAGTTCCACGCGTTCAGCGGGCGCTCAGTGCTCATGTTTCCCAACGAGAGCAGCCTCAACTCGGTTAGTCCTTCTGACAGTTGCCGCTGGCTCTGATGTCTCTGTAATGGTTAAACATAAGATATAGTTCGTTTTGGGTAAATCTAACAGGTAATCTTTGGTCTTTGGCTCCCGTTCCTGAGTTTAGCCCAGAGAGGGCTCCTGTTTCCACGTCCAGTCCAGAGAGGGCTCCTGTTCCTGAGTTTAGCCCAGTGAGGGCTCCTGTCCCCCCATCCAGCCCAGAGAGGGCTCCTGTTTCCACGTCCTGCTCAGATAGAGACTCAGTTCCTGAGTGCAGCCCTGTCATTCCCCTGTCAGTCGTGCTCCCCATGCTGGGAGTCGCAATTTGGTGTGTGTGGGCAGCGCTCACCAGCCCTGAAAGACCGGAGGCTCACAAATGCCCGCCCGCCCGCTCCTGCCTCCTCCACCGCTGTCGTCTGGCAGCCCCTCTGCTCGCCCTCAGCCCACCATCTGTATGGTGCGAGCTCCATGGGTCTGCCATCCTCCATTGTCACCGTGGCTGGAGAATCCCTTGCCTCTGCCTCCAGTCTCTAAGCCCTGGACTCTGCCTCGGCCCGTCGACCCAGCGGCTCCACCATGGCTCCTAGCTTCCTCCTCTCCGCCGTGGCCCATCAGTCCACTGGCTCCGCCGGGCTCCCTCGTCCCTCCACCTCCGCCTTGGTCTGTCGTCGACCATCCTTCGTCTTGGGACTCCACTCCTCCGGCTGCGCCTCATCCCTCTGTTCCTCTGGCTCTGTCAGGCTCCTCCTTCCCTTCGGCTCCACCTTGGTCCTCTGTCGCTCTGGCACAACTTTGGCCTTCTGGATCCCCGCCTCCACATTGGTTGCCTGAGCCATCTGCTCCGTCTTGGCCCTCCGGATCCTCCCCATTGCCCTGGCTCCTCCGCCATCTGCTTCGCCGCCATCGGTCGGCCCCTTGGAGTCATCAGCCCTTCCTCCACCAAGGCTCCTCCCTCCATCTGCTCCACCGTTGGTTGCCGTTATGGCTGTGGCCTGGGTCCCACCTGGCACCGCCTGCTCCAAGTCCCTCCTGTCGTCTCCCTGGCTCCTCCCTCCATCTGATCCGCCCTGGCTCCTCCTGTTTCCTCCTTGGCTCCTCCCTCCTTCGTCACCCCCCTGGACTCTGTCTGCCGGCCCCTTCCCGGGTGCCCGTCCTTTTCCCGAGCCTCCTCCCAAGTTCCCACCCATCCCTCCTTCTGTTGTTTCTTCTGTGCATGGACACGCCTTCCGGGAGGGGGCCGATATGTCAGGAATATGGACTGTCTGTGTGAGTTTTGCTCCCCATGTGCTCCCCGTGACCTAGTTTCCCCGCGTGTTGATTGTGTTCATTGAATCCAGGTGTGTCTCGTCAATTTCCCTCGTTTCACTCTGTTTTTAAAGTGTAGTTTGCCCCATGTTTCCTTGTCGGGTCTCAAAAGTTTATGTGCTACGTGTGTGTCTCCTGCCTGCCCTGTGTTACCCCGTGTTGGAATATTAAAGACTGTTGTTTGTGAATTCTCCTGCGTCTCTGCGTTCTTTGCTCCTCATTCCTCACTCCAACACAGCAGTACCGGGACACCCACAATGTCATTGTTTAAAATTAGCTTCTGTATGACCCAGCTCTAGCCATGAGAATAGCCTAGGCTGCTGACATAGCATTAAATCTGAAATCTAAAATAAATTAGCTCAGAGGCCATTTGTATATATTCTAGGGCTGGTAATTTAACTCGTTGATTAAATAAATTAATTACGGTGAAAAGTAAGGCGTTAAAATTATTAACGCATTTAACGCAGTTGCCCCGTCCCAGACCTATGTGAGTCATCTGACATTTCATACAGCTGATTGATGACAAATATGAGGCAGGTCAACAACTCACTGTGTGATGGAGCCTAGAGAACTTAGTTAGAATGTCCCTAAAATTCAAGATATGGGGCAAAAATGCCCGTTTCAGTTTTTGTCTCATTTACATCATATAGTTAAGCAATTTCACACAAGCAATAAATGCAGTATCACATGAGTGCAAATGTTATACTGATCTTACAACAGTTCAGTAAAGTTAATATTGTGTTATTTTAGACACAATGTTGTCTGTTTTGCTCAATTTTGCCAACGAAAATATAAAGACAAAGCAGAACTGTTCGTCTCCGAACAACACACAGCAGCATTTCATTTGTTAATCCATATTTTGAATGAATTGGGTGAACCATTAGGCGCATTGGATTTGAAGCGGCGCTGCAGATTGATCAGTGTGTGACATCAGAGTACCGCGAGAGCGATTCAAAAGCATAAGGAGCCGTCTGCTCTCTATAGCTCTTGCGGTACTTTGATGTCACACACCGATCGATCTGATGGTGATGATCCGCTTCAAGTCGAACAAGCCTAATGATTCAATGGACCATTCATAAAGAACCATTTACTTCACTCCTGAATGAATCAGCCATTTGAACAAATCAAATGAATGAATAAATGACTCAATGACGTAATCATTAAGACATTTACCACCACCTACTGGTTTTAGTTTATTATTTAGAGTATCGTTTCGTTAAATAAAGAAATAATTTCATATTTCCATAGTAATAATAATAAAATTAATAGAATAAATGATTAAACCATTAGTTGGTCCGCATCTTTGTCTAGGTGTGTTGATCATTTTGTTTGCCTGCATGGACATTCCATCTTCACCAGGGTGACTCTTTGCGAGCCGTTGCAATGGGCTTTCCCTCGTTGGTGAGGGAGGGCGTTACCAGCACACACCTTTGATCCCCCACTTTATGCTGTGTGAGTTTGTTGAGGTTGGTTGTTGTAGCTTAAGGTGAGAGGCTTGGACCCAGATGTCACACTCTCCAACCATTTTGCTGATTATTGCAAGATTTTTCTTCCTGAGATCACAACCACACCCCCACTGGTCCTTATAGTTGGAGAGATTTCCTGGCTGCTGTCACCTGTGAATGAGACTTTAAGTATTTTTGTTAGTGACAACATGTATTAACTCATCTGCTTGTCTGGCTGATCATCCTTTTGGCGTGACCTGTGGAAATTTCATGTGGGCTGAGCGCTGTCCTGGCTTTTTTTGATTATTCATATTTTTATTGCCATCAATACAATGAGCAGGGCTTTTCTGTCTTGCACAGTTTTGGGTTTCATCAACTGATTTGCATTCTCACTATTTGTTTACCTTGTTGATGATATGCATAATGAATGTCATATGCATCATATGCATAATGATCACCAAATAATTTCTCGAGCTCACTCAAGAGTATATGCCTTTTTACCAGGAAAACTCTCATGCAATCCATCTTGACATCCTGTAAAAGGAAAAAAGTTAAGTGTGGGGTGGACAGGGCAAGCTTGCTTGCTCTCTGCCTCCCCACATTATGCCAGGCCAGGACAGTTAGGCAAATTCATCCATGGCCATTATTTTATTATTTTACCTCCAGACAGCTTTCTTTGCCTCTAAAGCAAAATATTTATACTCTGTAAATAGTGAAAACAGTCAAGGTTATTTTCAGATAACCCAGCACACACAATCTCCTTTGTTTGTGTGGCAGCAGCTTTTGCAGCTTCATGTGCTCTGCCATTTCCTACAGAAACAGAGTCGGACCACATCTCTGTTATGCTAACCCCAGCATATAGACCACTTCTCAAACTTGCCAAACTGGTTCAAAAGCAGATCATATGGCCAGACAATGCTACCTCAGCACTGCACGACTGCTTCCAGGACACAGACTGGAATATGTTTAAAGAGGCGGCCACCTACAACAACCACACAGACCTGCAGGAGTACACTGAAACTGTGACTGCTTACATCAAAAAGTGCATAGATGATGTGACAGTCACCAAGACCATCACCACACGTGCCAACCAGAAGCCATGGATGACAGCTGAGGTTCGCGGGCTCCTAAAAATCCGAGATGAGGCATTCAGATCAGGAGACAAAGCAGTCCTCAAAACATCAAGAGCCAACCTGTCCCGTGGCATCAAGAAAGCAAAACATCAATATGCTAAAAAAATAAACAATAACTTCAGCGACAGTAAGGACACTCGGACCCTGTGGCAAGCCATTCAGACCATCACTGACTACAAGCCCCCGCCACAGGCCAGTGACGATGACACATCCTTACCAGATGCACTCAACCACTTCTACTCACGATTTGAGATACAGAATGACACACCTGCACAGAAACTACTCACATCTCCAAACGACCAGGTACTCTGTCTCTCTCCAGCCGATGTAAGGAAGACCCTATCCAGGATTAACCCACGAAAGGCTGCGGGCCCTGACAACATACCTGGACGTGTACTGAGAGACTGTGCTGCACAGCTGACCTAACAGACATCTTCAACACCTCGCTGAGCCAGGCAGTTGTCCCCATGTGTCTCAAATCCACCTCCATAATTCCAGTACCAAAGAAGTCACCTGTGTCCTGTCTGAATGACTATCGTCCCATAGCACTGACCCCAATCATGATGAAGTGCTTTGAGAGGTTAGTCATGCATCACATCAAGTCCAGTCTCCCAAACACGCTGGACCCATTCCAGTTTGCATACCGTCCAAACCGTTCCACGGACGATGCACCACTCTCCACCTAGCTCTTACTCACCTGGAACAAAAAGACTCTTATGTAAGAATGCTGTTCATTGACTTGCTCAATGAACAGCATTCAACACAATAATCCCACAACAGCTCATCCACAAACTAAACCTGCTGGGCCTTAACACTTCCCTCTGTAATTGGATCCTGGAGTTTTTAACTGCAAGGCCTCAATCAGTCCATGTCGGCCACAACACCTCCAGCACTACCACATTGAGCACAGGTGCCCCACAAGGCTGTGTGCTCAGCCCGCTGCTCTTCACGCTGCTGAACCAACGACTGCACTGCCAAGTTAGCTCCAACCACATCATCACGTTTGCTGATGACACAACTGTGGTAGGCCTCATCAGCAACAACGATGAAACGCACTACAGAGAGGAAGAGGCATAGCTGGCGAAATGGTGTGGTGCCAACAACCTGTGAGTAAGACAAAAGAGGTTGTGATGGACTTCAGGAGAAACTCTGTTAACCACCCCCCACTAACCATCGATGGCTCAACTGTGGAGAGAGTCGGCAGCACTAAATTCCTGGGGGTGCACATCACAGAGGATCTCACCTGAACCACCAATGTCATGTCACTCGACAAGAAGGGACAACAGCGCCTCCACTTTCTCTGCCAGCTGAAAAGAGCAAGTCTCCTGCCACCCATCCTCACCACTTTCTACAGGGGCACCATTGAGAGTGTGCTGACCACCTGCATCACTGTCTGGTTCGGGAACTGCAGTGCTGCTGAACGCAAGACCCTACAACAGACGGTGAACACAGCCGAAAAGATCATCGGTGCTCCTCTCCCCTCCATCCAGGACATTTTCCTTGCACGATGCTCCAGCAAGTCCTCCAGCATCGTGAAGGACCCCAGCCATCCCTCCCTCAACCTCTTCCAGCTCCTAGCATCAGGAAGACGGTACCAGAGTATCAAAGCTCACTCTGTCAGATTGCTCAACAGCTTTTTCCCCCAGGCTGTGAGAGCTCTTAACTCCAACCCCCCTGTCCCCCTCTGAAACCATGAACACCTCAGCCCCCCCACCCAACTCATTAATACTGTTGACAACTTTTCCTATGTGCACTTCTGAGTGTGCTGTTATTACAGGTGAGTGGGCTACAATAAAACCGCCCTGTAGTAATGCACTCATCTCACTATGCACACTAGACACTTTCTAAAATCACCCTTGCACAAAGACTCAATAGTATAATATATGTTTACTTGTGCATTGCACTACAAAATCATTTTGCACTATGTGCTGCTTCCCCCAAATTTCTCTTCTGCACAACATTTTAATGTACAAAATATATTTCTTTGCACAATTTTATGTGCAAATATCTCTTTTGCACAATTTCATGTACAGTACGTATGTAAAGTTTTTGTACAGTCTCAGTTTATGTGTAGTCAACTATGTATAGTAGTTATAGCATTTATAGTATATGTATAGTCAGACGGTTAACTGTTGTATAGCTCTATTATTTTCCTTATACTTGCGATGTTTATGTATGTTTAACTGGTATGTAGCACCGTGGTCCTGCGAGACACGACATTTCGTTCCACTATATGTCCACACATGTAGCGGAATGACAATAAAGCTCAACTTGAACTTGAACTGTTATTGATCAAAACATTTACAAACAGAAATCCGAACGCAACAAAATATCGACCAGCAAATTTGATACTAACCAAAATAATGTAAACCCCCCCCCCCTCCCCAAACAATAACAGGAGTCTTTGTAGATGATCACGCATTTGTCAGTCATCAGTTTACACATTCAGTTAAGTTTATAACATTTATGTTTATCATTCTGATCACACATAGCTGACAATATTTACATTTATACAAATTTAGATAAGGGTTTTTAACCCATAATGGACATTAGGGCTGCAACGATTAGTCAACATTATTGACAACGTCGACAATAAAAAATTGTCGACAAATATTTTTGTTGTCGAGTAGTCGTTTGATCTCATATGACCTAATGTAAAAGCATGCAATACTGCGGTTTGACCAGTGTGGTGCTGTAGCGCAAGACTGTAGTTCAGCCCTCCTGGATGCAATTTAAGAGAAGACACACACAGCGCTTCAGAGCAAATGCATCCGAACCTGAGCAGCGTTTTGATGAATATGTAAATATTTATTGCGCGCTTTCCTCTCAGTAATGAAATAAACACAACAAAAACTGACAGCAGTGTGAAAGCAGCAGTTAAAAATGCATCTGATTACAGCGATGTGGATGTTTGCATGAGCTCTGCAGTTCAGTAACGTTACTCCAGTAAAGTCAGGTCACATCATGTTTATTTAGATAGCCTTAATTCAAGCAGCTTTACTGTATTAAACATGAAAAACCAGAGCCAGTGTCGCTTTCAGTTAGAATTACAACTTGATTTTCTGTTATAAAGCAGCTCTCCAGTGTGGAGCTAGCTAATGATAAAATATTTCGTCAGTGGAAAAAAATCATTGTGTTGATAGTTTGTTTACAGAGATCAAAGTCGATTCAGTCGGTGGACTGTTTGGTTATCATAACCCTATAAGGTATTTTAAGACATTATGTTGTGAATAAAATAGTTTATCCAAAGCGTCTTATCACTTACCTTTATTTTGTTTCTTATCTATATGACTTACAAAAGGAGATGTTAGGCAGAATGATGTCATTCATCTACTTTTTCATGTAGCTAATTAAATGGTGAGAGAGTGTCTCTGCCTGTCATCTAATTTTGTGTGCCAAATACATCTATTTGAATAATGAATTGGTAACAGTTTACAATAAGGTATCATTTGTTAACATTAGTTAATGTATTAATTAACATGAATGAACAATGAACAATACATTTATTACATTTATGTATTGATCTTTGTTAATGTTGGTTAATAAAAATACAGTTGTTCATTGTTTGTTCATGTTAGTTCACAGTGCATTTACCAGTGTTAAAAAATACAACTTGTGATTTTTATAAATGCATTAGTAAATGCTGAAATTAACATTAACTAAGATTAATAAATGCTGTAGAAGTATTGTTCATTCTTAGTTCATGTTAACTAATGAACCTTATTGTAAAGTGTTACCAATTAATTGTATAATAATTGTAATTACATAATATGCTTTTCTAAAGCTGAAGTGACCTTTATTTATGTTAGAATATGTATAACTTAATATTTTAACTAATTGCAAAACCTAAATAATCAAAGTCTACTGATTAATCAGTGAAATAATCGATGATTAGTCAATTAATCGTTCTAATAATCGTTAGATTAATCGATTATCAAAATAATCGTTTGTTGCAGCCCTAATGGACATCAATCTTTAACTTCACAATTCCAATTTACATAAATACTTAAACTAATCCAGAGAGTAATTCAAATCAATATCATAAATGACAAAAGTAATTACCAACAGACAGAGCTTGATGACCAATCTACTTAAAGCTCGACCCATGTTCTGTATCATCTTTTCATCAGACTCACTCACAAATGTCAGAGTCTTTAAAGTTTGTCGTTTTTCTTAACCCATCTGTAATGATAAAACTCAATACACACACACTGGTGACAGAATAGTACCCTGAACTAACACGTACAAAACATGAAGTGCAGTCACCATAACACACACACAGACACACACACACACACACACACACACACACACACACACTCGTATTAGACACACATGACTATCAACCACTCATTTTCATGGTTTTCTTTTGGTGTTAACTCTAAAAAGATTTAAATGTTGCATTTTTCTGCAGGTTTTACCTAGTTATTTACACAGTCTTTTAACCAGTTTTTAAAGCATGTCTGTTGATTATAAATTTGTTTTTAGGAAAGTCAGCCTTTTAGTTTTTTTTTAAGCTTTAGCAGGCCTATAATAGACAGACACAGCAACCGTCCCTGCCTGCACTCCAGCAGTCTCTCTCTTACAGCACAAATAATCTTTTCAACAGCCTCCTAAGACTGTGACTTAGACAGAATGTAATATCAAGTTAATTAAGTACACAATATACTGTAGAACCCTTAATTATTCACAAATGTTAAAAATGTAAATCTCCAAATAAAACCCAATTCAATATACGCTAATATACGCTATGCTAAGAGCATTTCTAGGGTTATCTTTAGTTTAAATGCTGAATTCACTTAACCTTTGTTATCCAGACTTTCTCTTGAATCAGGAAAAGTGGTCTTCATCTTTAGCCACCACCATGCACTATTGTCTTAGAATTATCCTGTGCCATGTCTAATGACCTGCAGGATTGAAAACTATGATAGAGACATATTAGTTCAGTATCAACCAGGGCTTGAAAAAGAAAAAAAAAAGAAGAAAAAAAAAATCAATCGGTTTACTCCGAGCAGAATCGATATTTTAACATTCCTGTTCCTGTGTTCCTCTATATTATTACCGTTCCGAAACGTTAATAACGTTATTTTTAAAAAATTGTCTTTGCCAATAATAATAATAATAATAATAATAATAATAATAATAAAGTAACCTACAGAGTTTTCTTTACACAAAAAGAAAAAGAAAGAAAAAATAACAGGAAGAGATGGTATCTTAACCCGCTGCGCTTAGTCACAGCCAATACAGCATCATCTTTTCTAGATTTGCCTAAATGTAGGCTACTAAACAAAAGAAAAATCTATTAATGCTTTAAAGACTTTAAAGTATTTTTTTAAAGATATTTAAAAATGTTTGCTGCATTGTAAAAAAAAAATGCTACTTGTATAAAATTGTGTTTTGAGGACAAAAAAAAAAACAGGCTAAGTCGCGTCGCATTTTATTAGGCTATTACATTCAGAAATTATGTAGGCTAAAATGCCGGTAAATCAAAATGTTTACAAACATTATAAACACAGTTGTTAGTTTCTATCCACAACAAATCCTCTAAACTTAAGGCTATAGCCTATAGGCTATAAAAATGTCAATCCAAAAACAAATTAATTTAAGGTGACACTGATGCCTACCTCTCTCATTTCACACAAATCCAAATGTTTCCATATTCGCGACGTATCTGGATGCTAAAATATTATTAGCCTATAGGCTTTGTACTTTCATTGACGTAAAACATCATCCTTCACATCGGCTATATCAGCACATGAGGCGGTGGTCAAGCTGAACGCAACAGATTGGACAACGGAGCACTGTAACTTTTTATACATTTCTTTAACTGTATTTTATTTTGATAATGAACAGGCTGCAACGTCGCAAAAATATGTTATGTCTATGTGTGCGAGAGGCGCCAGCGCGATATGGCCATACCAACGCTGGTTGGTTATACAGATGCAAGACATCATTCAAAACTGTCAAGCTTTTGCAAAACAAATAAAACTGTAAAATAAATAAAACTGTAAAGCTTTTGCAAAATAAAGAAAACTACTTTCTGCCATCTCGTTTTCCTTTCCGAGAACTTTGGAACGCGTCACAATCAATCGTAGGCCTAACTTGGCACATTTTTTTTTCTTTCGTTTCGTTAATCTGTCAATGATTTAAGTGAAATATATTTAGTGTATAGTCATATATATATTCATTTTTATGTAAACCTATAGTTTTATTCTGCTTTCTCCATTCACAGAAGCGCTGCAGGTGCGTAAGATCTGTTGAATCCATCTTACACTATCCTCGGATAAACTCTAAAGCCGGTGCATTGCCATTGCGACTTAACAATGAAGAGTTCACTGCTGAGCGCGTGGGCATTTCACTCGTTGGATGCATCAGCATCACATTTGCATAGTCCATACTACAAGAATTCCTGATTGGTTGACAGCAAATTTCAAATATTAAATGGAACGATAAAATGACATCATTAACCAGTTAATTTCAAATTTTTGATTCTGTTCGGAACTACAAAATTTGATTTTGTTTCTGTTTCTGGTTCTGTTTCAGTCAAAATTTTGTTCATTTCCGGTTTTTGTTTTTGTTCCTTGAACCGGTTCAGAGCCCTGATATCAACACATCTCACAGATTCAGGGACTCACCATAATGCTGTATCCTAAATTTCTATACAGTTCTTGCCCATAAGGCAACCCACATCATGTTAATAAATTTTGCTATTGTCTTCCCATAAATTACAGACAATCACCTCATGGTTTCTGCCAGCTCTTGAAAGCCCATTCCCATTAGCTTTTTATAAATAATCTCCTTTTCCTCAGGGTGTTGTCCCATGGCATAGTTGCATCAAGTTGTGGACTTGTCACAAAGACAAACAAGCCATCATAGGAATGCGGTTTCTGGTTAGTGGTATGGAGGAAAATTTTTGGGCCAGACTGCTCACAGCAAATCCCACATTTATGATGCTGCTGGCCTCACACACATCCGCTCCACTCTCATACCCATTTCACATAAAACACCTCACTTCAGGGTAGATGCCCAGTTGCAACGTGACCCCCTGCCTAAGGTTGTCCTTCGCTGGGCACCTCATGCACACTGGTAACTGCTCTTTCCCATTCCAAAATCTTTGATAATTTTCTTTAACATAATCAGGTGTTTTCTGGAACTTTAGGAAAGGTGCAAGAGCCACCAGAGCCATTTGGACTGCCCAATAGTAAATATGAAGACAGGTTAATTACAGCTTAAATACAGGTTAATTTAGTATTTAATCACTAAAATCCATTAGAAATCTTTAAAGCAGCAACATAGCAGTGCTGAGATTATACTTGTTATTTTTTAGATTTAGTTATCCCAACCGTCCATTCAGTCTAATGTTCTACTACATCTTTGACCAGAGCCATTGGCCCTGTATCATGGTGGAGACTAATGATTAGACAAAACATTTACTGGACATAGAATACATTTAGTCTAAAATATAACCATCTATCATTCAAGGTCTGTATGTAAAGACCTCTTTAAAGTCATTGAGTTTTACTTTGACACATTTAACAACAAATTGCCCTCTTCATGGCAATCATTTCTTTTAACATCTCTTTGTCTATAATTTTCAACTGTGCTCTACTACAAATAGCTTATCACACAGGCTCCAATAACAGCATTCAGCTGACTTTGAATGAGAGAGACACCACTAAGGCATGCAGGGCTGGTAACACTGCATTTTTGTAAACTTTTAACATTCTACTATCTTTTAACTCTAGCCCAGCTTAACACTTTTGACAGATGATATGCGTTTTCAAATAAACATTTTTTTTTTCATGTTTTTTTTTTTTTTTTTTTTTTTTCATTTTTTTTTTTTTTTTTTTTTTTTTTTTTTTGCCCACACATCAAGGAATTTATAATTTAGAAATTTCCACTCAGATTGAGTCTCTGTTACACTGGCATTTAAAACTTAGAGGTCCTACATCATTTTAGTTATTTATGCTATGGTTGTTATGTGCTCATCACATAGAAAACATTGAGACTGTTCAAATAATATTTTTCCCTAAAGTGAAACATTCTTTCAGAGCATCCAATCATCCCTATTATCATCCTCTGCTCACTTTATATATTTTTGCAACTCACATGTTTTGGAGTCATGTTCTGTAATTTGACAACCATTCACTATAAAAATGATTATTATAGATCTTTCATTTAAAAGGAATTCCTTAAGACTTCAGTCTTATGACCTTATTTTAATATCTTGTTTGTTTGTTTTTTTTTCCCTAGATGAAAACATTCAAATTCTTTAAAGCTGTTTTAAAACAGTTTTCACTTTGGAAATACACTGTCATAGTTTATAATAATTACATTTACATTTAGTTATTTAGCAGACGCTTTTATCCAAAGCGACTTACAAAAGAGGACAATAGAAGCAATCAAAATCAACAAAAGAGCA
>JAFVLL020022020.1:0-41443 GCA_021397915.2 Tor tambroides
TGAGAGTCCAAACAGCTGATAAAAACATCACAATAATCCACAAGTAATCCACACCACTCCAGTACATCAGTTAACATCTGGAGAAGACAAAAGCTGTGTGTTTGTAAGAAACAAATCCATTATAAAGAGATTTTTAACTTCAAAACCTTGTTTCTGACTAAAATACAAGTCCATAATCCATAATAATGCTTCCTCCACTGAAAAAGTGGTCTGGTCTGGAGTCAAATCAGGAGAGAAATCTGCACAGATCTAGCCAAAACAGTCCAAAACAGCTCTAAACAAATATGTGGCTGGATTTTGATGACAACAGGAGATGGACGTTTTCACCTGAGGAAGCGTTATTATGGATTATGGACTCATATTTTAGCCAAAAGCAATGGTTTGAAGTTAAAAAACATCTTAATGATGGATTTGTTTCAGCTTTTGTCTTCTCCAGATGTTAACTGATGGACTGGATTGGTGTGGATTACTTGTGGATTATTGTGATGTTTTTATCAGCTGTTTGGACTCTCATTTTGACGGCACCCATTCACTGCAGAGCATCCATTGCTAGACACTGCTGCAATGCTACATTTCTCCAAACCTGATGAAGAAACAAACTCATCTACATCTTGGATGGCCAGAGGGTGAGTATATGTACATCAAATGATCATTTTTGGTTGAACTATTCCTTAAAAGCTTCTTGAACAGATCTTTACTGCCAATGCTAAACAAGCACTGTGCTAAAATACAACAGTGAAATAGGAAATAAATGTGATTAGAAAGAAAGACTGGTGGCGATACTAATGATATAAATAGACAGCTTGTCTTTTTATTGCACTGTCGGCTCTGGATGGAAACAACAAAAAACATTTCAACATAATGGATTTGTTGTATTTAATAAAAGTAAAAGATGAAAAAATCTGTCTTAACTCAAATTGGTTTCAATAATTCTAACAATTCACAGACTGAATCACTCAAAGAAGTAATCGTTATAAATAATTACTTTTGTCAAACTACTCAAATACTTATTAAAATGATAATTATTGATTACTACTGTATTTTGTGAGAAGTGTTGATTTCTGACTGGCTGTTTAGAGAACATATAGATTAGGATACATATTCACATTTTTGTCCAAATAAATGGAAATTTATTTAAAACAAAATGAAATTAAATAATAAAATAAAGTGTCACAGCAGTATTGCTTTTATTTTATGATCATTACAAATCATTACTTCTGTCATGTAAAACTCAAATCAAATATGAAGCCAAATAACTGAAAGGATAATTATTTATTATTACTGTATTTTTTGAGAAGTGTGTAATTTCCAACTGGCGGTTCAGTGAACACATTAAATAAATGAGAAATAAAATAAAATAAAATATAAAATATATAAAAAATAAAATAAAATAGCTACCAAAAAAAAAATGTTTTTTTTAGTTTATTTAAAAAAAAAAACAATAAAATAAAAAAATGTTAGCAAAAACAGTACTAGTTTAGTTTAGTGTATTTGGCCTAATTAGTCTTTAAGTACTGAAAGAGTCATTGATGAAATCATAAAGGAACTAGAATGACATAAAGGACTAAATTAGACATAAAGGACTAAACTGAATTAGAATCTAACCCAGAATCTTGACACTGAAGAAACACAGCAAGTGCTCCAGGTAACTCTATTCAGTGATATATAAATCATCAGTTTGTGTTGATGTAGAAAACTAACCAGCTGTAGCCGAAGCCTGATGTCAAGAGGAAGAAGCTGGAACTTCTTAGACCTTCTAGTTGCAACTAATCAAATTCATAATTACAGTAATTCAGACATTCATGAACGCAGCTTTACAGCAAGGGACGTTCAACAGCTTCACTCACACAGACAGTTAGTGGGAAACTTCAGAAACATCGATTAGATTACTGACCTGTTTTCCTCCCATGGACTCGAACATCTTCTCCAGCTGAACTCGGAGCTGCTGGATGTTGTTCAAGAGGATGCAGGGCTGTCAGGAGAAGAAAGATACACACGATATTTCATGACTGATCGATTGTACAGCTTTCCAGATACATTCAGTCTTCAAAACCCTCCGCCCGGCTAATGCAAGGAGACGTCTGTACTGGAAGACTTCTGTGAATATATACACAGGGCATCGATTCTTCTGGATGCTGATCGTTGATTTTGCACATCTTAATTTCATCAGAGGCAGTAAATCTGAATTTCATTACACAGAAATCTATGCCTCTGCCTCTCCAGAGAAATGGCAGATTTACACAACTGAACACAATTGAGTTGTATTTAAACACTCATTTCCTTTTGAAAGTACATGAAATTAATGCACAGCAAGTGTATTCTTAAAGCATAATGTTTCTTTATATCTAATAATATTTAAAGTCAGTTGTATTTTGTTGCACTGTAATAGTTATTAGTTAATAGTCATAATCATAATCATAATAGTTAATAATGCATCTGATAGGTTGCCCTAATGCACAATTTAATACATCTGAATTCTAATGCATTGCATGTTTTTATTATTAATCTATATATTTATAAATTCTCAATATAACAAAAATGTCCACGTTTCACTCCAAAATCCAAATATTTTGAAAACATTAATAATCTATCTAAATAGATAGATAGATAGATAGATAGATAGATAAAATAAACAAAAAATTAAATAACATTTATTGTTGTTGTTGTTATTATACAAATTATGCATTATTTATTTTTATGATTTGGGGGGATAAACAAAAAAGCATTAGAAAAATAAAAATATAATATAAATAATACAATAATGATTATACTTATTATTATTATTATTATTATTATTAAATAAACTACAGTTTGTATTATTATTATTATTATTATTATTGTTTATTTATTTGTTATTATTTTGGGGAAAAACAAATTAAACAAATTAAAATAATGCATTAGACTGCATTAAAAACATAAAAATATAATATAAATAATATAATAATGATTATACTTATTATTATTATAATTTTTATTATTATTAAAATAAACACAAATTTGTATTATTTATTTATTAATTATTTGGGGGAAAACGAATGAAAAGAATGCATTAGAACATACAGTATGAATATCTTTATATATATTTTTTCACATTTTCAAATATATTAAAAGCATGTTCTTTTATGTGTGAAATGACTGTAATGGAAAAGGTTATAAAAACATCAAACTCAATAACCGGGCTGATGGTATGACCTTCAGACTCAGTTTGTGATGACTGGTGTTAAATGAGCAAAGCGACTGACCCCGGGTTCCTCCAGGTGAGACGCAATGCACTTTGGGTAAAAAGTGTCTGTTCTAGTAAATATCAAATAAGCAGATGTGTGTTGACACACAGATGAACTAGAGATCCGGCAGTCATAACGCTCTTGTATAAGCATCCCACGAGTTAATTGGATGGGTAGGAGTGCGTAATTAGCAAGCTAATTAAAACTGGCTCTTACTGTCTGCACCGACCCACTTCCTAAAGGTCACATGTCAGCCGTGTGACAAATAGGCGTGAAGCTCTGAAACCCAAATACGAAGCTGTCACGCTAATTGAAACGAGGGAACATCGTCTCTGTGACGAGAACGGCTGATTTCACACACTCGTAAATTTAATTCAAGACAATGTATATAAACTCCGGTGAGCTGATTTATGGGCATCGGTGCATTTAAAGATGTAGATATTCTTAGGATGAACCGAGCTGTCAATTAAGCGATGGATGAGCGCCGAGGAGACCGAACAGAGATATGTCTTTAATTACCGGCCGCGTGATTGTCTCTCTGTGGTCCTGTCACGGCACTTAAAAGATACATCTGTCTTTCTTCCCGCCGCAGACGTCCTGCGTGTCAAGCTTTTATAATCATTACAGGAAGACACTGTGAAAATTCGAGGTAGAACAAAAGCAGCTCTGAGTTAGTGCCGCGAATCATGTCATTTTGCACAAAGAGCATAAAGTTGAAAGCACAGAGGAAGGAGACGAGGACGCGAGAAGGTCTCGCAAGTTATTTGTTAGAAACAAAGGAAGCATCTGCAAGCCGTCCAATCAAAGTCAATGGCAATGTCCCTCTATAATCTGATCAAGCCACACTCGCAGGGTCATGACTTTAAAACACGCTGACATTTTATGTCAAAGCAGATTTGTGTGTGTGTGTGTGTGTGTGTGTGTGTGTGTGTGTGTGTTTGTGTGTGTGTGTGTGTGTGTGTGTGTTTGTGTGTGTGTGTGTAGGAAGTTTATAGACTCACCACTTTATCCTTGTTCAGATGGTTGTTGAAGTCTTTAGAAATGATTACAGCATACTGGAGAAGAACTTTATTTATGGTCTGGAAAGAGAATAAATTGTGGATTATTATATATTATAAAACAATAGTTTAACTTTATGGAAGCCATAAAGTTAATAAGTTGGGTTTGTGTTACTCTTATTATTTATAGACTTAAAACACATGTGCATTCACTACCAGTCAAAAGTTTGGGGTCACTAAGCATTTATATGATCAAAAATACAGTAAAAAAATGTTAAATATTATTATAATTTAAAATAAGTGTTTTATATATGAATATATGTTAAAATGTAATTTATTCCTTCGATTCAAAGCTGAATTTTCAGCATCATTACTCAAGGCTTCAGTGTCACATGATCCTTCAGAAATCATTCTAATATTATGATTTGCTGCTTAAGAAACATTTCTGAATATTTCAGTGTTGAAAAAAGATTTATTATATTTTTAATTTAATAATTGTATCATTTTAATGTTTTAATACTTAATATTTTTGCGCATAAAGTGTTTTTTTCAGGATCCTTTGATGAATAGAAAGTTCAAAAGAACAGCATTTATTTGAAATGGAAATCTTTTGTAACATTATAAATGTCTTTATATTGATTAATGCTTCCTTGCTGAATAAAAATATTAATTTCTTGAAAAAAAACACAATTGTAGCCCATGTGACGACGTGTGAGCTTGCATCCATCAAAAAAAGTATGGGAACTTTGAGATTAGTAACCTGGAGCCAAGGAAATAGAATAAAGCTCTTAACATATTCATAAATATGTAAATACGTAAATGAGGGCAGTAATGACGATATGTGTCTTGTAAGGCCGCTGTAATAGATTTCTCGTGTCAAGTTTGCGTGAAGTAATCAATGGCTCCTACAAGACCCTTTACCCATAATCCTGTGGGAGGAGCGCTGCTCTCTCTCTCTCTCTCTCTCTCTCTCTCTCTCTGTGCCCTTTGCAGTTCATTTGCATTCACCAGAGACACTTACAATAGGAAAATACATTAGCTGGCCTGAAATCTCTTATAAAATCTGCTATGTGTTTGAGCGAGTGAGTACACTGTTTTTATAAGCTGTTTGAGTTGATGTGTTCATTTGTGGTGTTTTCAAAAGTTAACCATTACTATCGCTATTGCTAAAAGTTTTAACAACGTGATCAACCCTCTAACATCTTGGCTAAAAATATAAGTGTTATAATATATAAGTATAATAATTAAAGGAATAGTTAAACGGGTGCCGTCAGAATGAGAGTCCAAACAGCTGATAAAAACATCACAAGTAATCCACACCACTCCAGTACATCAGTTTACATATTGAGAAGACAAAAGCTGAAACAAATCCAGCATTAAGATGTTTCTAAACCATTGCTTGCAGTTAAAATATAAGCCCATAATTCATAATAATGCTTCCTCTAGTGAAAAAGTCTCCTGTTGACTCTCACATCAAAATCTACACACATATTTGTTTAGAGCTGTTTTGGACTGTTTCTCTCCTGATTCAGACCAGACCACTTTTTCACTTAAAGGGATAGTTCACCCAAAAATGAAAATTTGATGTTTATCTGCTTCCCCCCAGGGCATCCAAGATAATAGGTAACTTTGTTTCTTCAGTAGAACACAAACAAAGATTTTTAACTCAAACCGTTGCAGTCTGTCGGTCATATAATGGCAGTCAATGGGCTCCACGGCTTTGAGAGTCAAAAAAACATACACAGACAAAACCAAATTAAACCTTGTGGCTCGTGATGATACATTGAGGTCTAGAGACACGAAACGACTGGTCTGTGCAAGAAACTGAACAGTATTTATATGGTTTTTTACCTCTGATCCATCGCACTGTTCAACTGTCCTGAGCTCGTTCACAACAGCCGGCGCGTGACGTGTCTTCTTCTTCTTGCTTTACGGCGGATCGTAGACTTATAAGTGCATTACCGCCACCTATCTCTTAAATGGACCATTGACACTACTAATTGAGATTGTAGATAAATTTGAGAGATTTAAGAGATAGGTGGAGGTAATGCACTTATAAGTCTGCGATCCGCCGTAAAGCAAGGAGAAGACGACGCGTCACACGCCGGCTGTTGTGTGTACGAGCTCAGGACATTTGGACATTGTGGGGGATCAGAGGTAAAAAAACCCATATAAATACTGTTCAGTTTCTTGCACAGACCGATCGTTTCGTGTCTCTAGACCTCAATGTATCATCACGAGCTGCAGGGTTTAATTTGGTTTTGTCTGTGTATGTTTTTTTGACTCTCAAAGCCGTGGAGCCCATTGACTGCAATTATATGACTGACAGACAGCAACGGTTTGAGTTAAAAATCTTCATTTGTGTTCTGCTGAAGAAACAAAGTCATCTTCATCTTGGATGCCCTGGGGGTAAGCAGATAAACATAAAATTTTCATTTTTGGGTGAACTATCCCTTTAAGTGAAAAAGTGGTCTGGTCTGAATCAGGAGAGAAACAGTCCAAAACAGCTCTAAACAAATATGTGTGTAGATTTTGATGTGAGAGTCAACAGGAGACTTTTTCACTAGAGGAAGCATTATTATGAATTATGGACTTATATTTTAACTGCAAGCAATGGTTTAGAAACATCTTAATGCTGGATTTGTTTCAGCTTTTGTCTTCTCAAGATGTTAACTGATGGACTGGAGTGGTGTGGATTATTGTGATGTTTTTATCAGCTGTT
The DNA here is from genome assembly GCA_021397915.2 of Tor tambroides. Classification (NCBI taxonomy): domain Eukaryota; kingdom Metazoa; phylum Chordata; class Actinopteri; order Cypriniformes; family Cyprinidae; genus Tor; species Tor tambroides. The sequence continues at coordinate 6,945 of JAFVLL020022020.1, forward strand.
TGGACTCTCATTCTGACAGCATCCATTCACTGCAGAGCATCCATTGCTGAGACAGTGATGCCATGCTACATTATTATTTGTCTTAATTGTTTCAGTTTCTGTACTGATCAAAAATGACTGATCAAAATGACTATACTGTATGGAAACAATCACCAATAAAGCACTCTGTGTCTAAGCTGAGGATGGTCTGTATATCTGCTCAAACATTCGGCTCTGGCATCAATGATTTACCATCAATCTCAAATGTTCCTGTTAGCCTTCTACATGCAAACAAAATGCTCACATAAACACACAGTGTGATGTTTAGTAAATCAAGGAGGTTTATCCACTCAGTGTAAACTGCTCTAAACCTTCATTAAATCCATCTTCAGCCCTTTATCCGAACCCTGTCACTGCCTGCTAGAGCTGATGAGCTTTCACTGCTGTAAAACACTGTAAAGAGTAGGTAAATACTTGCACCTGATGATTTAAATTAATTCCTTGAAGTTGAAGCATGTAATGCTTGACGTTAAAATACTACTACTATTCAAAGACACCTATCCACCTTATAGCAAACCAGCATTTTTGTGTATTTGAACCCTTTCCAACAATGACTGTATGATTTTGAGATTCATCTTTTCACACTGAGGACGACTGAGGGACTCATATGCATCTATTACAGAAGCTTCAAACACTCACTGATGCTCCAGAAGGAGAAACCATGCATTAAGAGCCGGGGCATGAAAACTTTTTGAATTTGAAGATCAAGGTAAATTTAACTTAATTTGTCTTATGGAAAACATGTAAGGATCTTTTGTAGCTTCTGAAGGGCAGTACTAAATGAAAAAAATATGATATTTAGGCAAAACAAGAAAAATGTACTCATCTTCATTCTGTTTAAAAGTTTTCACGCCCCAGCTCTTAATGCATGGCTTTTCCTTCTGGAGCATCAGTGAGTGTTTGAATCTTCTGTAATATTTATATATGAGTCCCTCAGTCGTCCTCAGTGTGAAAAGATGGATCCCAAAATCATACAGTCATTGTTGGAAAGGGTTCAAATACACAAAAATGCTGGAAAACCAAAGAATTTATGGGACCTGAAGGATTTTTCTGAAGAACAGCAGACAGTTTAACTGTTCAGGACAAACAAGAGACTCATGAACAACTATCACTAAACAAAAAAAAATCACAGCTGTGGATCACTCAGATAACAACACAGTATTAAGAATCAAGGGGGTGTAAACTTTTGAACGAGGTCATTTTTATAAATTCAACTATTATTTTCTCTTGTTGACTATATGTAAACATCTTTTATGTGAAATATCTTATTCAGGTCAGTACTAAATAAACAATAGCGTGCATTTTGTATGATCCCTCTTATTTTGCTAAAATAATTAACATTTTGCAGATTCTGAAAGGTGTATGTAAACTTTTGACTTCAACTGTATATATATATTTTTAAAGAAATTAATACTTTTATTCAGAAAGGATGAAAAGTGAATTAAAAAATAAAAATATTTATAAAGATACAAAAGTTTCTATTTCAAATAAAAACTTTCTATTCATCTATGAATCCTGAAAAATAAAATGCATCACGGTTTCCACAACAAAATTGAAGCAGCACAACTGCTTTCAACATTGATAATAATCATAAATGTTTCTTGAGCTGCAAATCAGCATATTAGAATGATTTCTGAAGGATCATGTGACACTGAAGACTGCAGTAATGATGCTGAAAATTCAGCTTTGATCACAGAAATAAAATACAGTTTAACATATATTTACATAGAAAACAACTATTTTAAATTGTAAAAATATTTTACATTTTTACTGTATTTTTAATCAAATAAATGCAACTAGACATCTTTAAAAATTTTTAAAAAATCATACCAACCCCAAACTTTTTTTTTTAGCAACACTATAGTGCTTTCAGGCAATGCAGGTCTGGATTTTTCTGTTTCAAAGCTCTTCCCCATCATTTGTTCATCATTTTATGCTCTCAGCTGCCTGGCAACCGTATGACACCCTACAGTTAGAGCAATACTGCTTGGTGGAAAAAACGTTTATTGTGATTATTATTGTTAACACATGCAATTCTTTATTGAACACTAGTATCTTTCATCATACTGCCACAGACTGTGAGTTGCATAGATTTTTACATCTTTAGGGGTTAGATTTTATAGATTTTTTTAAGTGCATGGCAAAATCTCCAATGCACAGCCTCAAGTGACATCCTCTCTCTTTGGATTCTGTCTTACCTTTGCAAACCTACACATGAAGTGAGCGAGAGCTTGAGGGTTTGGACACTCCAGCTTCTTAATGATCTCAAAGCTTTGGTTGAGCTGTGTGAACACATCCACCACCGAGCAGGAGAAGAGAGCATGTTCTGACGTCTGCTGGAACTGCAATCAAAACACCACAATAGAAGCATTAATGATCATATCACAACAATCTTATCATTTTATGTTTCCCATAATTTCAGCATTTGCTACATAACGGGAAACAAGGTTCAAGAAGAGTTTTACAGCCTGATTACAGATTGCCATTAAGTTGTAGTATGGCTCTTCACAGTGTTAGTGTTTCAAGGATCCAAGAATGGCTTTATTTTTCCTTTTGTTTATAGAATATGCCACACCAAAAATAAACTTTAATTCACCGTAACGTCACTCCAAAACAAAATACTTTTTATGAATTTTTTTATGTTCACAAATTTGAGGTCAGTAAGATATTTTATTTTATTTTTATTTTGTTTCATTTTATTTTGTTTTTTGTTTTTTTTTCACTGTTTTAATATTTTTCAATCCAGCAAGGCATTAAATTGATCAAAAGTGACAGTAAAGACATTTATAATGTTACAAAAGTTTTTTATTAAAAAACAAACAAACTTCAAACCAGAATTTATTTTGCTATTTTCAGTGGCTGACTGTAAGACAAAATTTAATAGAAAAACAAAAAAACAAATAAGATTGTATTATATTAATTATATATATAAATTTTAATATTAATATTATCGTTTGTGTGTGTGTGTGTGTGTGCGTGTGTGTGTGTGTGTGTGTACATATATACATATATATATATATATATATATATATATATATATATAGTTTGAAAGAGAGAAATTAATACTTTTATTGAGATTAGGTACAGACAGTATGACAGTAAAAACATTGATTATGATTGTTATAGGTATAACACCTGAATACTGTTCTTTTGAACTTTCAATTTATCAAAGAATCCCGAAAATAATGTCTCACAATTTCCACAAAATATTCGTCACCACTGTTTTTAACATTGATAATAATCAGAAATGTTTCTTGAGCAGCAAATCATCATATTAGAATGATTTCTGAAGGATCATGTGACACTGAAGACTGGAGTAAATTGGAGCTTTGATCACAGCAATAAAATACATTTTAAAGCAGTTCTTTTAAACCGTATTAATACTTCACATGATATTGCTTGTTGAAAAGAAGCCGTGTAGCTGAGACGCTGCCAGGAGGCACTGAAGATGTTTTTAAGCAGTCAGCGCTGGTATGATTCACAGCCGCTGGGAATGCCTGCCAACATAACCTATGACACAATTAACCTGCGCTTCTGCCCTTATTCTCCAGGCGCTTCTGCCAGCAAACACAAGCCTAATAATCATTAGACAATTAACTGAGAGTGCTGCTCCATTAGCATCTTAATGTAGAGTTGAATCTCTGAAGACTTGAACCCGAGCGCAGCTAAACATCTAAACACAGTTAGCATCTCTCTCCGCTCATGTCATCTCAGAAGCAGCGCTGGAGAAAAACACACGTTTGGTTGCTCTGAAATACTAATCTGCGTCATGTGCGATTATATTTGTGACCCTGGCCCACAAAACCAGTCATAAGGGTCAATTTTTCGACATTGAGATTTATGCATCACATGAAAGCTGAATAAATAATCTTTCCATTGATGTATGGTTTGTTATGATAGGACAATATTTGGTTGAGATGCAACTATTTGAAAATCTGGAATCTGAGGGTGCAAAAAATCTAAATATTGAGAAAATCACCTTTAAAGTTGTTCAAATGAAGTTCTTGGCAATGCATATTACTAATCAAAAAGGAAGTTTTGATATATTTACAGTAAGAAATTTACAAAATATCTTCATGGAACATGATCTTTACTTAATATCCTAATCAATTTTGGCATAAAAGAAAAATGGATAATTTTGACCCATACAATGTATTTTTGGCTATTGCTACAAATATACCCCAGCGACTTAAGACTGCTTTTGTGCTCCAGGGTCACATTTGTCAGTGTCACATATCACATACAGTATAATAACATGGCCGTTCATCACAGCATTGGCCGATATTAAGAGCACTAAATGATTTGTGTTTTTCAGGTGAAAGCAATTAGCATATGAAACCAATCTCGCCAGCTGAGGGGAACACTGAGCAGGATGAATGTGTGTACAGTAACAGCAGCTCATATTCACATCAGAAGCGTTTGTTTCGTTATTTCACAAACACTCATCAGCCTAATGCTTTCAATTTAGCAGTTTATCCACACGTCTGATTCCATTCATCGTGGAAAACACATCGCACATGCACTTCTCTATGAATTCACAGTGCAATGTCGTTAAAGAGAAAAATATCTCTAATATGCACGCTTGTATCCACAGAGAGAGCGCTTATCGAAACTGAAATAGTTATAAACCTGTTCAACTGCTGGCTTGAACTGAAAAATGAACGCATTTATAACGCATAATATTGTTTTGCCTAGTGATTTTGACTTTAGTTAGAATTTGCAATTAACCCTTTGTTCAAGTCAAAATGACCAACCTTTTTAAAATTGCGAAATCCTGTACCAAATCTTGTATTCGACTTGTTTTATTTCAAGTAGCACAGGTTTTGATCATGAGCCTCATTGATCTGAACTTATGCATCTCAGTTTTTGAGTGAAAAAAGCATTATTTGTACATAATTTTGCCAATATGCACTCAACAATGGCATGGTTCTTCAATAGTGATTCAAGGACCTCAGAATAGCTTCATTTTATCCTTTGTTTATAAAATAAACCGTTTTTAATTCACCAAAACAATAGACGTTTTATGACTTTTTTTAATACTCTTTTTCATATGATAAACAGTACCATTCAAAAGTGTTGGGTCAGTGAGATTTTATTAATTATTTGTAAATTTAATTCAATTTAATTTAATTTTTGTAATTTTTTAATTTGGTAAGAAATTTGTAACACTTGAGGTTCTATCTGCTAACATTAGTTAACTACATAAGATTAACATGAACTAACAATATATTTAAATTAATCTAATTTCATTTAAATTAATTAAATTAATATAATTAAATTTATTTGAATTTGTAACTTAAGGTTCTTTCTGCTAACATTAGTTAATTATATAACATTAACACGAATTAACAACGAAAAATACTTCTAAAGCATTTATTATTATTTTTTATTAATTTTAATTTCCACATTTACTAATGCATTATTAAAATCAAAAGTTTATTATTAAAAAAATCTAAATGTTAATATTATTTAATGGACCAGCTAACATGAACTAACAAAGAACAATTTTAATTTTATTAACTAACATTAACAAAGATTAATAAATACTGTTAAGGATGTACTGTTTTGCTCATTGTTAGTTAATGTGTTAACTAGCATTAACTAATGGGACATTATTTTAAAGTACTACCGTTTAATTTAATACTTTCAATTCAGCAAGGCAATAAATTGATCAAAAGACATTCATAATGATACAATAAAATGTTTGTTCTGTTATTTAACAAACGCTCATCCTCCTAATGCTTTCAATTCAGCAGTTTATCCGCACGTCTAATTAACAAGCAGTGCATGACGCCAGATCAATAAGGTTTATGATCAATCAGTTTCAAAAAGCAATACAAAACCTGTGCTAACTGAAAGAAAACAAGTAGACAAAAAGATTAAATCCAAGATTTAGTAATAATATGACATAACGTGAAATTTATAAGCAATTTTTGTGTCCAATGCAATAACATTAACTAGCATTTTCCAGAAAAAAGAAAATCCTCTTCGGGTCAAAATGACTGGAGCACAACATGAAGGTTAAAGAAACACGGAAACTGATATTGATCATAATTAAGATGCAACTGTGAATGTTGATTGTGCGATTTATTATGCATGCATTTGTGTACTGATGATGAATAATAGTGAATAGCTTGCCAAAAAATACTCATTAAGCTGGTTTACAAGGAGACAGGTGACACTTTCCATTATTATATGTGCAGAATGAGAGTGAATAATACAGAAATAAATCATTGGTAACACTTTAAAATAGGGAACACTTATTCACTATTAACTATGACTCTTCCCTCAATTAATTTCCTAATTTGCTGCTTATTAATAGTTAGTAAGGTAGTTGTTAAGTTTAGGTATTGGGTAGGATTAGGGACGTATAATAAGGCATTCATATGTGCTTAATTTACTACTAATAAATGGCTAATATTCTAGTAATATGCATGCTAATAAGAAACTAGTTAAGAGACCCTAAAATAAAGTGTTACCATCATTAATCACACAAACAAAGTGTATCCTTTGCACATTTTGTTAGGGCACTAAAAAGTGTCCCGTCTTTGTCGGGATGCAAAATCAAGAGTAAGAAATGAACTCATCCGGTGCGTTCACTTCATCCTGACTGTCATAATTACAATTTTAAGTAGGAACTTTGCAGGAGCTTCATAAAAGCAGAAGAGAAATGCAGCGTTTAGTGTTAATGTGAGGTTTAGATGGTAACTGCAGCGTTAGACTGTTTGCCTATTTACAAATGAAAAGCTCTACCGAAGCAAAATAACAATGCGAGAAACTCACCCCATCTTTTTTATCTCTCTCTAGAGCTCCGTTGAGGAAATCCATCGCTACGTCTTCATTTTCATCCAACCATTGGATAACAAACGGCTCGAACCACCTGCAGAGAGAGAAGACAACACAACACAGTCTTCAGATCCAACGCCACGGGCTGAGACTGTAGAAAAACTCCATCACATGTTGTTCCGCGCTTTAGACACTGTATGCATCAGCTTCATGCTGTGGGGTTTTTCATCATATTTTATCATTCAGAGACAAATAATGTGCCAAAGTTTCATGCTTAGTGTTTTAAGGGTCTGAATGATCCAGGGTTATTATCAGTACCTATTATTAATTAATTAATTAATTCAGTATACATACATTAATCAAATGTGTATTGTATTCTATTTATTTATTTAGTTATATAATTATTTATATTTTTATTTATACTCAGATGCATATTGCCTGTTATACATAATTTAAACAGATGCATATTTAACTCATTCATTAATTCATTTATTTCATTTAATTCAGTTAATTTTAATATCCCTTATTATCTAATCTTCTGTTATTTCTTTCCTTTATACTGCAAAATATGCAATATATTTATACTGTTAACATACTATCACAAAATTTTCGTTAATTGAAACAAAGCTAAAATAAAATAAAATAAAATGTTTAATTAAACAACTTAGATAAAAAAATGACAAAATCCCAAAAATGACTAAAACGACACTAAAATAAAAAAGATACATACAAATAAAAGCTAATCACACACACACACACACACACACAGACACACACACACACAGAGACACACACCCAGAGAAACACACACACACGCACACGCACACACACACACACACACACACAGACACACACACACACACACACACACACACACACACACAGACACAGACACAGACACACACACACACACACACACACACACACACACACACACACACACACACACACACACACACACAGACAGACACACACACACACACAGACACAGACACAGACACACACACACAGACACAGACACAGACACACACACACACACACACACAATAAACATATACAGAAGAGATTGTATAAGGATGCTCAAGACTTTCAGCAACAGTAAAGACATCCTCTAAAAACATTTCACTTGCATTAGACAAACAAGCATTCGCTCTCTCGAGTCACTGAACATCGTAACAGACAAGCAGAAATGAGACAAACATATTTTCTAATCAAGCGAAGCGTTGTGGACGGCCGGTGGCATGCAGAATCACACTAATAGCTCTGCTAATGTAATGAACCTCAGCTAGCTGTTTACTCAGATCTGTACGGATTGCAGTAGCTCACTGTTATTGACAGTAATAAGGGAATTAATATGATGGCATTTAGCTCGCTATCTTAAATATTGATCTGGATTCCTCACCACTCAGGAACGCTGCAGAGAGATCAGTCTGACATCTGCAGTAGGAGGTGTAATTTTTACAGCCATTTCTCATTTGCAACATGCCCCTGAATGTCAGGTCAACATTTAGCAGATGCTCTTGCCGACATTTATTAGTTTGAATGCATCTGTATATGTATTACTTTTAATCAATTTTATCAGATGCTTGTACATAAATATGACCTTTAAAATGTGATGTTTTCCAGCAGTAATATTTCACAGATGTCTCATCGATATACACATGCTTTCTGAGGACAGTATGCCCAGTTTATTATGTGAGATTATGATAATGAGATTATAATATTGAGACTAATCATATAATTACTTGTGCCTAATTGCTTAAAAGAAAAAAAAAACAATCTGTCATCATTTACTCACCCCTCATGTTCATTTTTGTAGTGAAGGATCCTTTTAAGATCATAATATCTTTTGAGTTCTTCTGTCAATCACACAGGTTTGGAACAACATTAGAAAATTATAACAGAATTTTCGTTTAAGTACAGTGAGAAGGTTTTCACCACAGTGATGTACAGTAAAATGAGTAATTCAGTGCATTTATTTTACATTTACACCGTTTATTGGATAAGTAGCATTATTAGAAACTCCATCCTGCATCGTATTTGCTAAATAAAATCTGATAATTATTTCTTACTAATATTGGGTTGATTCTGATTACAAATACAGTACATGTTTTGCTCAAAGATGTCACACTTTCTCACAAATAGTGCATTTAGTAGCATTTTTGCTTTCAACAGTTTGTAAGGTGAAGAAGTCTTGTATTATCACTTAATCAGTAGAAAAAAAGACATGATTCCTGTCTTCCCTGAGTCAGTTTACAACTAATTGTTCAGATCGCAGCTGATTTTCACATGTATGAATGATTCTTAAGATTATTTTATGCCTAATCTTTTTTCCCCTTTTCCACTCTGAAGGTTGTAAGTTATACATTTTAATACTTTCTTTTGTCATTAAAAACAAAACCTTTTGACATTTGACTGTTTTTATTATTTTGACAAGTGCATTAAAGCACATACAGTACAAATACATAGTGAGTACACTCCATTTTCAGTAAACTCACTTTTGTGGCCAGTGGTTTAGACATTAATGGCTGTGTGTTGAGTTATTTTGATGGAACAGAAAATTTACACTGTTATTCAAGCTGTATACTCACTACTTCACATTGTAACAAAGTGTCATTTCTTCAGTGTTGTCACATTAAAATATATAATAAAATATTTACAAAAATGTGAGGGGTGTACTCACTTCTGAGATACTGTATAAATTGAAAAATCTATATTCATATATTGTTAAAGAAACACTGTACAATTGTAGTCATCAAATGTGGTAATATTAGGCCTTTTTTGCAAAGATGCAAGACTGTAAGATCACAAGCCCTGAAGACCTTACAATTTCAAAATTGTGTATTTCAAAAAACCTGTCAAACCATGTCTGGGTAATTCCGCCCCAAAATCAAAAGAAAGAAATAACAAATTTTATTTTGCATGAAGAAAATAAAGCCTTCTTTGGTTCTTGAAGATTTTTGCAGTGTGATTTACCCCAAATATTTATTATCACAATGCAAAGAAGAAAATTGTCTTGTTACAAATGTAACCCTGGTTCCCTAACAAGGGGAACAATTGTGAGTTCTATGAGGACGTGAACGCTTTTTACAAGTTGGTATCTCGTAATCAAGGTAATTACAATATGGTGTGAAATACACCTCAAGACACTGCATCTGACAAAATGCTACTGGGGAATTCCATCAGCGTGACTGATGTCTGGCGCATGATGATTTTTGATCGTTAATTTCATTAGCCACCGGCAGTCTGTGACGTCACTACCTAGTTTCAGTATAAAAGGGCACCTGTAGTATGTCATCACCTCTGTCTGAAGGACACATAAACAGGCAGGCCCAAGGCATGGCAATGAGATGCAGTGTTTTGTTCCACTTCTCAAGGGACCAGGGTTACATTTGTAACTGAGACCTTCCCTTTCCAATGGGAACTTGCTGCATCTGACAAGATGCTATGGAGAACATATACTCACTGCGCCATGCTGATGGGATTGACTGCCAAATCAGTTGTGATAAGCACTGAAATCAGGACTTATTGGACTTAGCTTTCCGAGTCAAAAAATTCCCCAATTTAGATCTGGATCAGCGGAACTGCCAGTGATGATATTCCCTACAGCTTCCACCCAAGCTCCAAGGATAGTTCACAAAAAAAAAAAAAAATTCTGTCATTAATTACTTACCCTCATGGCATTACAAACCCGTAAGACCTTCGTTCATCTTTGGAACACAAATTGAATACAAAAAAGATATTTCTGATGAAATCCAAGAGCTTTCAGACTCTGCATAGACAGCACAGAACCTGGATGTGCAGTGCCTTGTTTGCAAGAAGAGAAAGATGCACGTTGTACATAAAACATGCCTTCGGAAACATGTCTGAAGTCTTAGTTATTTGAACAAGAATATACAGACGCTGAACTAAGAAAAAAGAGACATTCTAAATCAGAACGCCAGCTCCTGCGTCAGTTGTACTGTCATGAAATTGTTTAATAAAGTCATTATTTTTGTTTTCTTTGCACACAAAAAGTATTCTCATAGCTTACTTACTTACTACCTTTCTGGGCCTTAAATGTGTCAGTTGCGTTGCTGTCTATACAGGGTCAGAAAGCTCTCGGATTTCATCAAAAATATCTTAATTTGTGTTCCGAAGATACCCCTTGTTTACACTGCACATGTCTGTGGCGCATTATGACTCAGACAAGGTTTTTTTCCGCCTCCATGTGGTGCTAACTTACATCGGGAGCATTTCAGAAGCGAAGCAACTGGATTCGCAAGACCACGTGATTTGTCTCTATGACATTTTTCTTGATTTGTGTGTGTGTGTGTGTGTTTCTTGATTTTTTTCCCCTTTGATTTTTGGGGTTCTACCATTGTTAAGTTGTCTAAATGGTTATGTTTTGTCCGGTTGAATTGTTTTTATTGCTAAGTCCGGCTTTGTTGTGCTGTAGCCTACAAAGTTAATATACTTAGTTAATTATGAACGACACGGATAAATGATTTGTAACTGTGTTTTAGTCTGCACAGGGTGTTTATTTTGTATTTGAACTGTGCGGCTTGGACGCGGCGTCTGTCAAAAACAGCCTAAGTGCCTATCTTTAGCGAAGCAGCATGGAGAGCCGCTTCTGGGATGCTTCTAAAGGGCCTTTCGCACCCCAGGAACCTTTTCATAGTACCAGAACTAATTGTGGAACTACCCACTTTTTGGCGTGTTCGCACCGCAGGAACTAGAAATGCTTTTAGTTCCAGGAACTCCGTTTGGAGGAACTAAATTAGCTCCTACTTCAGAGTAGGGTCTAAAACAGTTCCAGGAACTATCTGTGATGTAAGTGTACTCTGATTGGCTAAACGCGTACGAAAATGCCCTCACCCGCCATGATTTAAAACACTGTGTAAACATATACTGTGTAAACATTGTATCATACTGAGAGCATTTATAAACAGCATTTACCTGAAGACTTCGTCTACAGTGATTTGTGCTTCTATCAGCCTCAATGAAATGTAACACTGCAAGTTGTCATTGGAGAATCTTAGTCCTCCTTTCCGTTCTTTCAATCGCTTGACGCATACGTCGAAATTCCATGTCCATTATAGTGAAACCCGCGAGACACAACAAAAACACAGCTCTGATCACAGCATCCTCCATCCTCTTGTTGTTAAAGTTGTTCTTCTTTGTTTACGTTGTTGGTAGCAGCATTACAAATGGCGTCCACTTCTTTTTACCCACTGTGGGGTGCGAATGCAACCCTTTAAATGGTACTGGGAAATAGTTCGCGCAAAATCGTCCCAGTACTTTAGTACTGTACTTTTAGTTCTGGAACTAAAGCAGTGCGAAAGGCCCTTAAAACATGCTGCAGCACGTCTAGTATAAATGCAAGCATTGACTAAAGTGGCCGCAATCAGCTCTGGTGGCCGTATCGGAGCAGTAACGCAATGCAGACATCACATGTGCAGTGTAAATAAAGGGTTACGGGTTTGGAACAACATGAGGGCAGTGTTGTCAAAAGTACCGACCGGGATACCAGTCTGTACTGAAATTTTAAAAACGTCCATTTCCCACTGCACATAGATGGATCTGCTGATTTATGCAGCTTCCAAATGCTCCCATGTGCTTCTGTGTGAGCGCTCAGTGAATAGCGTAAAGCGATGGTCATTGTAGCCAATAACAGCCATATCAACAGCGTTAAAATGTTCACAGGAAATGGATGTTTTTAAAATTTCAGTATCATTGTTATCACGGTCGAGTAGCATGACAACAGTGATAATGCAGAATTATTAGACAAAGTTGATATTCTGGTCATATTTTTTTCTAGAAAATTTTACCAATTCCAAACCCTACATCAATCTTAATAGCACTATTGATTTTGTATTTAATCATTTATAAGTGATATATGTTGTCCATGAAGGCTGATCAAAAACTCCTTATTTCAGGTGTGCAGAATTATTGTTAGTTTTTCTTTTACAGATAAAATGAGCCAAAAAAGAGATTGAACTCAAGAATAAAAGTAAAAAAATTATTAAATTCCCATGAGAAGGATGCAATACTAATGCAATAATAGAATTAGCAAAGTTAAGGCATGACATTGGGCAGCGAAATGCTCATTGGGTCAGCACGGTCAGAAAAAACAGGTGGAGAAGAAAAGACACATTATCTGCAAAAGAATTAAAAATTAATGTGAATAATTAGGTGAGAAACCATCAGGAACCATTTAGTCTCCAGCACCATCATTTTCCAGAACTGCAACCTTCCTGGAGTCTCCACAAGTGCAATGTGTCAGGTTCTCAGAGACTTTGTTTGGGCAAAAAATTCTTTAAAATGGCCCTCACTTAATAAGAATAACACGCTGAAGTCTTGTGAAATACATGAAGACTGATTTTGTATAGGCTTTATGGACAGATAAGTTGTGAGTGACTCTTAAGGACCAACATCACATCCTCTTGTGCCACTGTTTGAAAGATTTATCTTCCAAAATCTGCAGTAAGTTCTAGGAGCTCATTTTAATTAATCTCTGCTAGACATACTTTTCAGGATAGGAGATGGACTAAAAATGAGCTCTAAAAACCTGGCAGATTCTGGGAGATGAAATTCTTCAAAACGATAATTTTTTTGGGGATGTGATCCTGAAGTTTTCAAGAAGTCACTCAAAACTCTGTCCATAAAGCCTATGAAAAATCAGTCTTAATGTATTTCACAACACTTCACAACACTATTGCAGTTCTGGAAAATGGGTTTTTTAGGTTTTTTAGGTTCTGGAGACTAAATGGTTCCTGATGGTTTCTCACCTAATTCTTCACCTTAATTCTTAATTCTTTTTGCAGTTAACATGTGTATTTTCTTCTCCACCTGTTTTTTCTGACTCTGCTGATCCAATGAGCATTTAAAACGCTTGAGTGGTCATGCCCTAGCTTTGCAAATTCTGTTATTGCATTGGTAATACATCCTCATGGGCATTTAACAATTTTTGACTTTCAGTCTGAGTTAAATCTCTTTTTTTGGCTCATTTTTATCTGAAAAGAAAACCTGCCCATATTACATTTTTTTAAATATAGAAGTTTTTGACCAGCCTTCATGTACAATTATATATCACTTATAAATGATTAAATACAAAGTCAATAGTAGTTATTAAGACTGATGTGGTTTGGAATTGGTAAAATGTTCTTGGAAAAAAATATGACCAGAATATCAACTTGCCTAATAATTCGGCACACAGTGTACATGAGAGTGAGTAATTAATGACAGAATTTTCATTTTTGAGTGAACTATCCCTTTAAAACCTTCCTCCCTTCTTTACCTGGCCAGACAATTCAGTGCCCATCCCAAAGGCAGAGCTCAAATGTCTGGTAACACTAGCCTTCTATACTAGACATTACTTTTAATGGAATACTGTCTAAGGAAATAAAATTAATTCTCTGCCTGCCACTATCTCTAAGGGCCAGCAACCTTCCTACTAGTGTTTGCGTCCCGGCTGACTATAGGCAGAATTTCCAGAGACCCCTGAATGTGCTTGCCAAGAGGATAGGGTGCTAATAAGACAAAAAGGTCACTTCTCATTGGTGCTCAGAGATGTGATGCCCTGGGGAAGCAGAGGACTCAGCATGACAACCCTTGAGAAGGAGGGGAGTATCACTCTTCACTCAGCCCTTAAAGATTCTCTCACCAAGGGAAGCTCATAAAGCACAAGCTACCAATACTCAATGAATATGTCGGGAGGAAGTGTCTCCAGAATACTGACCAAGCTCAGGGAGCAGAAAGCTATTTAAAGTTATCCAAATAGTGGGATGGACATATCTACACTCAACTCAGAGGAACTGCAACTCAAGGGGAGAGCTAGGCTACATCACACAGAAACTGCAGTCGCTAGACAAGGTCTCAAAATTCCAGCACTCCCAAAGATGCCTAACAGAAAGAAGGGTTTGCAAATTTGGGTAAATTCCACTTCTTGCTGAGTACTACAGACCAGCCTGAGCTTCTCAGGTGCACAAAGGACCCTCCAAGAAAGGTATCCTGCATATAAACTGCATGTTTAACCCTGAAGTCTAGGTGTCACGCTGATCTCTCACAGGGAGCGGAGGAACTTACTTAAAGTTCCCTAAGAGGGAAAAGGTACAACTCTACATTTGACCCTAATCTCAAAGAGCTCCCTACATAAGCAACCCCAATATCTGAGGGAGGCAGCTTCAACCTACTGTATGTAGCATGAAGGAGCTTCCTACTTAGGAGACCCCAATATCTGGGGGAGGCTTCAACTTCATTACTATAGGAGAGCTTCCTACTTAGGCGAACTCTAGTCCTAGAGATCAAAAGAGCTCAGCACAAGGAAACAAGGAACCTACTATAAGGCCCGGCACTGGGGAGAGTACTGCCCTAATTTCAGTCCAAACACAAGTGAGCCTCCTACTTAAGGAACCTCAGCAACTGGGGAAGAGGCTTCAACCTTTTTCTTATAAGGTAGCTTCCTACTTAGGGAACCCCAATATCTGGGGGATGCAGCTACAACTTTATTATCATTATTAGGGAGGTTCCTACTTAGAAGACCCACCAAAAAAGGGGGAGGCAGCTTCAACCCAAATACTATGAAGGAGAAATAAGGAACTTCCTGCTTTAGAGACCCCAAATGTCTGGGGGAGGCAGCTTCAGCTTCATTGCTCTCAGGGAGCTTCCTACTTAGGGGACCCCAGTGAGGGAAGCAACTTCAACCACAGCACTATGAAGGAGCTTCCTACTTAGGGGACCCTAATATCCGGGGGAGGCAGCTTCAACTTCATTACTATAATGGAGCTTCCTACTTAAGGGACCCCAAACTCTGGGGAAGACAGCTTCAACCTTGTTATTAGGGAGCTGCCTATTTAGGGGACCCCGGCTGTAGGGGAGGCAGCTAACCTGAACAAAATGCAATATAACTTGACACCAGTAAGAAGAAACGAGAAGGGAAATGTGGAAAAATGGTGAACATCCTCACTCCAACAGAAAAACAACATCAAGACTGGTTTTGCTCTTAATGCTCACAGTCAAGTCATCTGCCAGACCTTTCAGAAGGCAGAATATGTTTTTAACAAAATTAATTACATCATTAAAATTATCAGTCCAACTCCAGGGCCTGATGTAAGTCTGTGAACAATTTCTGGGGGAAGAGGGAGGGAAGGTGTTGCTCGATGTTGCTTTTCAAATCTCTTCCTCTGAATCTCCTCTCTCAGATCTTGCTTACTCTTCCTCACGTCACAACTTTTCTGTGTCTTACTCCTAGGAGGAGGAAGAGCGCAGGATGCGATGCTCACCTTCTGGTTCTGTCTTTGGTCCTCAAACCTAGATGAACCAGGCCCTACAGAGTCCTGAGGAGCAGATCTTTATTGCCGCGGTATAAACCTTTTGAAGGCCACAGACTGTGCCTTTGCCTCCCTGAAATTACTGACAACCATCTCAACATATGTGTTGAAAAGCTGAAGCGGAGAAACTGGGGCACTGAGAGGAAAGCTTTTCTCTTTCTCCCCAATGTCAGCCAGGTTCAGCTGCAGATGTCTCTCCATGGCCACCGACACTACTATCTATGTCTGGCTGTTTAGTGGCTCACAGAGTGTGGCATAGCTCGGCCACTGTCGCAGGGAACAGACCTGGACCCTAAACCAGTTCTTTCAGCAGATCAGCCTGGTACGCCTGTAACACAGCCATCATGTGTAAGGCCCCACCAGCCTGACCAGTTGCCATTCAAATGGGATGTTACATGGTAAGGTTTGGATGACAGAGTCTGAGTCTTCAATGATGATGCCTCCCCCATTGAGAGATAGTTAGCAAACGTATCTTCAATTGGGGGCGTTAACTCATATCTGTGCTCAAATATTCCTTGTACATTCATGTAATTTGTGTTCGAGGAAACAAATGAATGTGGGCCAAATATGGTTTATTTTATTATCTCTCCACCTCAGACTCATGGTAACAGGGTGGTTATGTACAGACAGAAACCGCTACTCATAAGCGGGATGGGCTGGTTGGAAGGACTCCATTTGTTCTTTGCCCTCCTCAACCACATCCTGCTCCTCCTGGGTTAACGCCAGTAGAGCATGTCAAAGAAAGAACATCTGGATCCAGCAGCTTGCCCAAATTGTTTTTTTTACTTTCAAAAAGGGGCTATTTTATCATGACTCAACTCTTTCTGCATCTAATACCTCAGAATTAGATATTCAAAACTACTAAGTTTCTTTCCTTCTTTAAGAAATCGATATGAAAGAATTAGAGTTAACATAAAGAGTTCTGAAAGGGAAAGCACTTCCCGTCCGACTCCTCCTCTGCTCCATCTACAATCCCTGTTTTTGATCTCTCCTCTGGTGACAGTGGGACTTGAACCTTGGGGAGGAGGCGCTTAACCCTCAACCCTCAAGAGAAAGTTGTGCATAGGTGGAGCTTCTCACGGCAATCGCATCATACAGCATGCATTCAACTCTCTCGAGAGCCGAATACACTCCATTCAATTGCTAGGTTCTTCCAAAAACAAGGCAAGAACCGAATCTGCTGCCATGAATGCATTGCTTTGAGAACCGAATGTGCCAGTGCAAATGCTGACTACTATCCCTTGGGTGAGAATCGAGGAAGAACAAATGCTCCTTACCAGTTTTTATTACCATCGTGAGCACATTCAGCTTCCTCAAGAAGTTGAACGTGCTCCACCAGTAGCGTTTGTCACAAACGCATACATGTTTTCTGAAAAAAAAAGGCTAATGACATGCAACAGGCACTCTTTTAAACTGACGGTCGCACCAGTACTGACAGAGTTGGGAAGTAACTGATTACATGTAATCTGGATACGTAATCAGATTCCAAAAATTGAGTACTTGTAATTAGAGAGAACATAATGCACTTTAATTGTGGGGAAGTACTCCTGAGGTCCAGCTGAAGTATATTTGATTGTGCTCAAGTGGAACTATTGCAAGTATACTTCAGGTACACACTAAATAACTTGCATTTAAAGGCTGATATTATTCAAAATCATATAATCCTCATAAATAGTGACATTAAAACACATTTTAAGTTTAATATTAAGAAATGTGCATTGTGCACAAATAAGTACTCCAAATAAAGTTTAATTTAATTTTTTATGTTAGCAATATATTGCAAGATTTAAACTGTACTTAGTATGAAATAAATGCATTTTAAATATATTACTTTTTTACTTGTCACCCACGTGTTCTAGGCTTACAGAAAACTTGAATTCTGTGCACAGTATACATACTATATATATATATATATGCAGCAGTGGCATATTATAAAACTGCTTCTCTCTCATAATTTGTTATCATGAACCAATAAACTAGAGCTCATGATGCATCTCATTATATACTTTTAGACTGGTAGCTAGAACCAACTTGACCCATAGGCTAAACCTAAAATGTGTAATGTAACAGATTGCGTTACTGACTACAATTTTTGTCATGTAATCTGGAATCAGTAAGGGATTTCAATTTGTAAGTAATCTACCCAGCTATGTGTACTGACATTACAGATTGTCATTGGCCAATGACATTGTCGCATCTTGTCAGACGCCGTGCGAATTCCCATTCTAAAGGGAACTCATTGTTTATTTGTTTTAATCATTGGACTTTGTCATTTTTATTTTGTATTACAATAATAAGAATTTATTGAGAACAATGGAAATTACGAATAACTTCATATGTATTGTATTAGAATTTGGGATTAAATGTGCATGAAGTCACTCTATAAATAATATTAGGTCCTTAAACTAGGCCTAATTTTCTGTATACACAGCACATTGTGAATATTTATTTATTTATAGGTATGAAATGTGACCTGAACATGTCTTTGTGATATTTAACCACTCCAAGATAGCAGAGAGCTATATTTTGAGATCATTTTAATTGAATGCGTACAAATGACCTTGGAAAGCAATAATCTAGTGGGATAAAATAGATCAAACACCTTGGAAGTGGACTTTGGGATGTTGATGTGTGTTTAAATAGACACTACATTGTGAATCTTCTGCCCTAATTGGGTTGGATACTGTGGGCAGAAATTGAAGTGGCATTTTGCAGGAGAACTCCCCAAGCTCGGCCATGATGAGCCCTCAGTATCTGTGTCACCATGCCTTCGTTTATCAATGTCTACCGGCTTTTGCTGAGTAGTTTGTTTTTGCTGTGTGCACCATATATCACCTGTCAGGTCTAATGGGGGCCAGCAAGGAGGACATATGGCTGCAGAGGATTCCCTTGAGCCACTCCTCTCCTCCTCCAGCCCAAGTACAGATGGATCCTCTTACAATGCAATCCATACAGCACTGAGGGAAAACTTGAGGTTAATTGATCCATAAGGATCAGATACTGCTATACTACAGTTCAAGTGGGCAACTAATATTGAACTGCATTGTTTAAATATTCACAGTTAAACACATCCAAAGAAACACAGGCTTCTAGTAAGTTACCAAATATTTTTCAAGCCGTTAACTTGAGTTGAGGACTGTTATAAAATTTCAGAGCCCATCATATCTCAACCTCTGACAGAAATCTTTTGGGAACAAAACTTATTTTTTTTTAATCTTCTTATATATTTTATCTTCATCGAAGGAATAGTTCACCCTAAAAATAGCATCTGCTGAAATTTTCCCACCCTCGGGCCATTCAAGATGTAGATGAGTTTGTTTCTTTCTCAGAACAGATTTGGAGAAATTTACAATTACATGGCTTGCTCACCAGTGGATCCTCTGCAGTGAATGGGTGCCGTCATAATGAGAGTCCAAACAGCTGATAAAAACATCATAATAATCCACAAGTAATCCACACCACTCCAGTCCATAAATTAACATTTTGTGAAGTGAACAGCTATGTATTTGTAAGAAACAAATCCATCATTAAGGTATTTTAACTTTAAACTGTCCCTTCTGGTCGAAATATGAGTCCTTACCCATAATAAAGCTTCCTTCAGTGAAAAAGTCCATCCCCTGTTGTCCTCTCACATCAAAACCCATTGACATATTAGTTCAGAACTGTTTTCGCTTGTAGCCTAAATGGTGCTTGATCTTGTGCATATTTCTCTCTTGATTCAGAAGAGATGACTTTTCAGGTGTGGATTACTTGTGGATTATTGTGATGTTTTTATCAGATGTTTGGACTCTCATTCTGGCGGCACCCATTCGGATCCATTGGTGAACAAGTGATGTAATGCTGAATTTCTCCAAATCTGTTCCCATAAAGAAACAAACTCATCTACATCTTGGATTCAGCAAATGTTCACTTTTGAGTAAACCATTCCTTTAAAGTGAATTCATTTATTCATCAGTGTATCACCTTTTTTCTGTGCAAACACTATTATTATTTATAGAATATTCTTTATTCACAAAAATAAAACAAATTACATTTTAATTTTTAATTATTTATTTACAGGAAAGCAACGTTCTAAATTGTAGCTCATAATGTGGCAACAGTATGAACCTTATTTTGATAGCCTATCTGTGATCATTCTTTTAATTTATAATCCCTTTTTATTTAAATAGGCTAAATAAATAAAGCTAGTCTATGTTATGCCCAGATCCTCTTATACAAACTAAAAATGAAACATAGGCTAAAATGTCAAATGACTTTAATACTCATTTATCTGTATATTCGTGTCAAACATGTCCTCTCTCAGTGGTTATTACTGTCATTTTTATCGCTTGATATTTCCCATTGATAAAGTGTGTGGTCTGCAGTAGCCAAAGGGAGCCCGGAAACGCGCCGCTCGCGTCGCCAGCGCGCTGCAGATCCAGGAAGCGGAACGAATGAAGTTCATTTCTCACAGCTGGTGATGGCGGATGCTGTCGAAATAGAGACCATGAAGAATTATAACATAGCGTTTGAGAGGATAGACCCGAGCATTAGCCGCTATCCCTACTGTATTGTATGGACGCCAATCCCCGTGTTATCGTGAGTGATTCTCGCCTCCACTGTTGCTTTTGCTTCATGTTGATGTTTTAAAATCGATTCAGTCCCGTAGAAAGAGGTTTGTGTTTATGATGGATGCATTACACCAAACATTACACAAGCAAGCGATGCGTCGCGTCATTGAGCAATCGCGGTGTACACCGCTTTGTTGATATGGCAGCGTTCTGGTATGTCGCGTCGCGTTAACAAAAAGGTTTAATAAACATTACCGGATTTGGCATTTGAACCGGTTTTCCTGAGTGGAAAAACCTGGTCGCTGTGTTTAAAGGAGTAGTTCCCAGAAGGAAATAAAATTCTGCCATTATTTATACTCCTTTTCATGTTGCTCTGACTTTGTTCCATGGAACACAAATTCAAATATTCGAACACCGAGGACGCGCTCTTAGAAGTATTTTAAACAATGTTCACATTCTTTGATACAGTAAGAGTGGATGGGGACTGGCGCTGTTGTGTGTGGATGGAGACTGGAGCTGCTCCAAAAGTAGTCGAACACAAGTCTTCTGAAGTCAGATTATAGCTTTGTGTGAAGAACAGACGTTACTTTAGATTGTTAAGGTTTGTAATTAAATTAAAATATGGTGTGAGAAAACAGGTCAAACAAGGGCAGAATACATTTAAGTTTTCAGTTTTCATATGATTATCGTTAAATCTTGACACCAGATATTTGAACGTACCACATTGCCATGGAAAACAAAACCTGTCTAACCTTCATCATTTAATTTAGTGCATGTACGTTTTATCCTTCCCTATACTTAATCTTGATCCAGTAAACATGAATGATTGTAAAAGCTATTTGAGACATTCTGAATGAAATCTGTTAAGGCCCGTTCACACCTAGATTGATAACTATAAAGATAGCTACTGCAACTGTTGTTAACTGAAAGTGATTTTAACGATAGCGTTCCTGTTAGTATAGCTGTAATTAAAGTGATTACAATGTTTTCTCTTCTCTTTACCTAAAAGTAGTGTGGAATTACCATTGTACAGTAATGGTTTTAGACTGTTAAACCATATCGTTTAGATGTATGGTGCTGAATAATTACCATATTAATGTACTGCAGTGTTTACACCTGGGTATTTAAAGAACACCATAGTAATACTTTGATAACTGTAGTACATTTTAAAACTTTTTTTATAAAGTAAAATCATTGTGATTAGACACCATTTTGTAATGCATATCAGTAATTCTATAACATGCATTATAATGTATGACCATTAGTTGCAAACACGACACCTTTGTTGAATCTTTGATGCATTTGTCCTGGGATGGAGCTTGAGTTCTTTAACAACACCCATTATGTTCTGGTCTGGGATCAAAATCCAAAATCCTTCCGATAATCATTTGCTAGGATGAATCTGATTACAGTTGATCTTAGACCAGTCTTCTGGTGTCCTCCACTGCAGATTATCTCAGTGTGAGAGTTCCTCGCCCCATGTTTTCTTCTCCTCTATTTGGGTTGGCGGCTTGCTCTGTAGGACTCTCGGTGATAAATATGCACATGGACAGGAGCGTATCGGGGGTGCCAGCGTATGCCCTACTCCACTTCACCAGCTCCACCAGGGCTGTTTTATCCAGGATATTCATACCGTTATTCATATTGCACCCCTGAGAGCTCTGTTGATAATACTTTTTTAATCACTTTAACAGGAATTTTGGTCTAGCGTCTAATCCGCTTCCTTATCTGGTTGTCCTTTGGATTGCTGGTTCTGTTGCCCTGCTTGTTTGAATTCCAAAGCCAAAATGACTTGAATATGAATCAGCGGGGGAAGCTGGATTTTGTCCAGGTGTATGATATTGAAAAGGGCGTTCTCCAGCATCAAGCCTTGTGCTTTTAGCTGTCCTCTCAAAAACACACAAGTTTGCATGTATTTCCACTCTTTTAAACAATTTCAAATAATAGCTGGGTTTTTTTTTTTTGCAATTTCCTCCTGCCTTTTCTGGCTCTAGCCAAGCGGTAAGTGAAGGGATATTGTTGAGTCTGTTGGTCTGTTATCATAAAGTAAACCCTCATGCAAGATTTATATATTTGAATTGCACATGAAATTTCCATCTATTTGGATTATGCAGTTTTAATGTGAACAAACTAATAAACCTAATCTGATGCATATATGTCAGTCATACATAAATGGAACTGGTATTTATTTATTTATTTAAACTAACATAATAAATGATGAAAAAACAAAGACACAAAAAAGTAAACTAAAAGAAACAAAAATTCTACCACTGCATTGTCTGTTGACTGCTATTCTTCTCAGATAACCAACTATTTTCTTTTCAGATCACAATACAAAAAATAAAAAATAAAATATACTCAACTAAGTGGTATACATGCGTAAACTAAAAAAAGGGTTAAAATTGTATTTCAGTTGCGTATAAAATTTCCATCCATTTGGATTAGACTTAATCTTAATGTGATGCATATTTGTCAGTCATACATTAATGAAATGAAAATGGTAAGATTTCTGCACTCAAAAAAAAGAGAATTAATAAATAAATAATGGCATAGAATTTACATCTATTTGATTTTAAATAATCATATTTTCAAAATGCATTCATTTAGATTGCTTAGAATCAGTATAAATATGTCCATTGTGAAAAAACAATACATTTATTAATTTTAAAAAGTAAGAACTGTTCAAATATGGCTCACTGTGGAACATGCAATAATCAGATAGTTCAAATAAATGAGACCAAAACAAATTGGATTAACTGATAACGAATATATCAAGTAGTTACTGTATTTTGTATATAAACACATTCAGTTCATTAGTACTATCATAGAAATATATAGGTATAAAGAACAAAAAGCTATAAAGCAAATTTTCAGATGTACGTTTACAGAGAAAAGTAATATAAGCTTTTAACATTTTTCTTCCTGAAAAATAATGTAAACAAAAAAATCTCATGTAATATAACTTGTGTTTGTTTGTTTGCTGGTTTTTATTGTATTTGTTATACTTGTATTTTTTTTTAATTGTTTTTGCCATGAAAATAGCCAAAGATGCTGACATAGCATTAAATATATACTACTACTACTACTACTACTACTCTTCCTGGAAAATGGATGAAAACATTGATCATATTCTTGTCTGGGGCAAAATCAAATCTTAAGACAGTATGTTTTTGTTGGTTTTGTTAATTCCTTTTGTTTGTTGTATTCTTTCAGATGGCTCTTTCCTTTCATCGGCCACATGGGCATCTGCACCTCCACTGGAGTGATTCGTGATTTTGCAGGTCCATACTTTGTCTCAGTAAGTACATTGACATGCACTGTTATAATTGAGATATTAGGGGATCGTGGCATATTCAAGCTAGAGTCCTCATCTGCCTGTCCAATACATGAGACAATGCTGGATATTTTAAAACACACTCTGAAAAACAGAGGTGACATGCAGCAGCATACAATGTCAGTGTCATCCAGTTAACATGTACATGCAGGATAATGTCTAGCTATAGTAACCTTGTCTAGGTCTGTTTGTTTGACTTCACAAAGACCAGACTGCTATAAAGTTTTAATTTTCATTTAATTTTTGTTCAAGCCTCTTGTGTGTGTGTGTGTGTGCGCGTTTGCGCGTGTGTGCTTGTGCGTGTGTGTATATATATACACACAGTCATGGCCAAAAATATCGGCACCCTTGGTAAATATGATCAAAGGCGGCTGTGAAAATTAAACTGCATTGTTAATCCTTTTTGATCTTTTATTTAAAAAAATCACAAAAATCTAACCTTTCATTGGATAATAAGAATTTAAAATCGAGGGAAATATCATTATGAAATGTTTTTCTCAATTTGGACACAATTATTGGCACCCCTAGAAATTCTTATGAATAAAATATCTCTGAAGTATATTCCCATTCACAATTTTGAGCACTTCAGGGTGATTATGAACATGAAATTGTCCAGCCATGGCTTCCTGTTTCACAGAAATATAAATAGGAAGGAAAACAAAGCCCAAATTCCCTTAATCATCCATCACAATGAGAAAAACCAAAAGGGCTATATTTCTGATGTACAGCAAAGGGCTAAGTGACTTCACAAATTAGTGAAGTGGCTTTAAGAAAGAGCTAGAGCAGTGAAAATTCCCATTTCCACCATCAGGGCAATAATTAAGAATTTCCAATCAACAGAAAATATTATGAAACTGCCTGGAAGAGGACGTGTCTATATCGTCCTAATGCATGGTGAGGAGGAGAGTTTGAGTGGCTAAAGACTCTCCAAGGACCACAGCTGGAATTGCAGAAAATGGTTGAGTTTCAGGGTCAGAAAACCTTGAAAAAAAATTGTCAAACAACACCTACATCACCACATGTTGTTTGGGAGGGTTTCAAGAAAAAATCTCCTAGCTCATCCAAAAAAAAACTCCAGCATATTCAGTTATCACACATGACTGGAACCTCAAATGGGACTGGCTTCTATGGTCAGATGAAACTAAAAAAATGAGCTTTTTAGCAGCAAACACTCAAGATGAGTTTGGTGAACACAGGGATAAAAGTACCCCACGTGTACAATAAAATATACTGCTGTATTTTTGATGTTGTGGGCCTATATTTCTGCTGGAGATCCTGGACATCTTGTTTAGATACATGACATCATGGATTCTATCAAATACCAACAGATAAAAAAATTAATAAGTGACCGACTTTGTTAGAAATCTTATAATGGGCCATGTTTGGATCTTCCAACCGTACAATAATCCAAACACAAACCTCAAAAACAACACAAAAATGGGTCACTGAGCACAAAACTAGACCAGCGATTCCATCACTCATGCTCTCAAACATTCGCTCTTTGGAAAACAAACTGGACTTAATTCAACTCAGTTGGTCTACACAGCATGAGACAAGGGATTGTTGTGTGTTTGTCTTCACTGAAACATGGCTAAATGACAACATCCCGGACTCTGCCATTCAGCTGCAGGGGCTAAACTGCTACCGAGCTGACAGGGACTTCTCACTGTCTGGTAAGACTCGCGGGGGTGGCTTGTGTGTGTACGTCAACATAGAGTGGTGTAACAACGCTGTGGTAGTGACAAAACACTGTTCATCGCTGGTGGAGTTTATGTTTGTGAATTACTGACCGTTCTATCTGCCGCGGGAGTTCACAGCCATTGTTATTGTCACAGTTTACATTCCCCCGTGTGCAAACACTAAGGACGCGCTTCGCGAGTTGTACAGCGCCATCAGCGAACAACAAACAAATAACCCCGACGGCTTTTTCATCATAGCCGGTGACTTCAACCACGCTAACTTAAAGACAGTTTTGCCAAAGTTTTACCAACATGTGAACTTTGCAACAAGGGGAAATAACACACTGGACCTTGTTTACACAACAGAGAAGAACGCGTACAAGGCGGAACCCCGCCCCCACCTCGGGTACTCCGATCACATCTCTGTTATGCTAATCCCAGCATATAATCCACTTCTGAAACTCGCCAAACCGGTTCAAAAACTCATCACAATTTGGCCAGATGATGCTACCTCAACACTACAGGACTGCTTTCAGTGCACAGACTGGAACATGTTTAAAGAGGCAGCAGCCTACACAGACCTGCAAGAATACACTGAAACAGTGACTGCTTACATCAAAAAGTGCATTGATGATGTGACAGTCACCAAGACCATCATCACACGTGCAAACCAGAAGCCATGGATGACAGCAAAGGTTCATGGGCTGCTAAAGACCAGAGATGAAGCATTCAGATCGGGAGATAAAGCAACCCTCAAAACAGCAAGAGCCAATCTGTCCTGTTGCATCAAAACTGCAAAACGGTCATATGCTCAAAAAATTAACAATCACTTCACAGACAGTAGAGACACACGGAGACTGTGGCAAGGCATTCAGACCATCACTGACTACAAGCCCCCGCCACAGGCCTGTGATGATGACATATCCCTCCCAGATGCACTCAACCACTTTTATTCACGGTTTGAAATCCAAAATGACACACCTGCACAAAAACTGCCCACTCCTCCCATATGACCAGGCACTCTGTCTGTCCCCAGCTGATCTAAGGAAGACCCTATCTAGGATTAACCCACGCAAGGCTGTGGGTCCTGAAAACATACCAGGCCAGGTACTGAGAGACTGTGCTGCACAGCTGGCAGATGTCCTTACAGATATCTTCAACACCTCGCTGAGCCAGGCAGTCGTCCCCACATGTCTCAAATCCACAACAATCATACCGGTACCAAAGAAATCAGCTGTGACCTGTCTAAATGACTACCGTCCCATGGCACTGACTGATGATTGGCATGATAAAGTGCTTTGAGAGGTTAGTCATGCACAACATCAAAACCAGCCTCCCCAACACACTCAATCTGCTCTAGTTTGCATACAGTCCAAACCGCTCTACGGACGATGCAATTTCCTCCACCCTCCACCTGGCTCTTACCCACCTAGAAAATAAGACATGCTGTTCATTGACTTCAGCTCGGCATTCAACACAATAATCCCACAACAGCTCATAAATAAACTAAACCTACTTGGCCTTAACAATTCCCTCTGTAATTGGATCCTGGACTTTCTAACCGGAAGACCTCAGTCAGTCCGTGTTGGCCGCAACACCTCCAGCACTACCACACTGAGCACAGGTGCACCACAAGGCTGTGTGCTCAGCCCGCTGCTCTTCACACTGCTGACCCACGACTGCACTGCCAAGTTTAGCTCAACCACATCATCAAGTTCGCTGATGACACAACAGTGGTAGGTCTCATCAGCAACAACGATGAAATGCACTACAGAGAGGAAGTGGCACAGCTGGCTGAATGGTGTGGCACTAACAATCTGTCCCTCAATGTGGAGAAGACAAAGGAGGTTGTGTTGGACTTCAGGAGGAGGAACTCCGTTGACCACCCCCCACTGACCATCGACAGCTCGACTGTGGAGAGAGTCAGCAGCACTAAATTCCTGGGGGTGCACATCACAGAGGACCTCACCTGGACCACCAACACCATGTCACTCTCCAAGAAGGCACAACAGCGCCTACACTTTCTCCGCCGGCTGAAAAGAGCAAGTCTCCCAGCACCCATCCTCACCACTTTCTACAGGGGAACCATTGAGAGTGTGCTGACCAGCTGCATCACTGTCTGGTATGGGAACTGTAGTGCAGCAGACCGAAAGACCCTCCAGCGGACAGTGAACACAGCTGCAAAGATCATCGGTGCCCCTCTCCCCTCCATCCTGGACATTTTCTTTTCACGATGCTCCAGCAAGGCCAACAGTATCGTGAAGGACCCCACCCATCCCTCCCACAGTCTCTTCCAGCTCCTACCATCAGGAAGACGTTACCGGAGCATCAGAGCCCGCTCCGCCAGACTGCTCAACAGCTTTTTCCCCCAGGCTGTGAGAGCCCTGAACTCAAATCCCACCGCCCCCCTCTGAAACCCCATGCAAACCCCGACCTCCTGAAACATGGACCATCTACCCCCCCCAAACACCCCCAACCTTACCACACCAAAGAACAGACTGTATGAAACTTTTCTGTGCAATTCAAAGTGTGCTACACACAGTTTTTTTTTTATATATTTTATCTTTAGTTTGTATAGGGTAAACCAGGGGTGTCAAACTCATTTTAGGTTGAGGGCCAGATCGAAGAAAATGTCCCCTTGTGCGGGCCGAATTACCTTTTGTTAAACCCTAGTTTGCTCACAATTACAAATATTATTAACCATACATACTACAATATAATTGATTTAAAAAAAAAATCTATTAAACCTTTTTTCAAAAATGATGCTGTTATTTTAGGGGTGTGCAATATTGATACAATGTCATTTTTTATTTTGATTTTTTTTAAAAATATGAATAATTACCATATTTTGCCGAGTGTGTTTTTGAGATGGTTTGTTTAAGGCTGTCATGGATAAATAAATATGACACTAAAGCCGCCAGTAGGTGGCAGCAAGTCTCCGTCTTAATGAGTGATCATTGACTCATTCATTCAAAACGTTTGATTCGTTTAGAAACGAAGCTTGCCTGCGTCCCAATGTGATACTATATCCATCTTAAATTCTATGTGATATTAATAATTTTCAATACTATTTAGGGAAGATATGGTGGATAGTATGCACATTGGGACGCAGGGATTGTCTAATGGCCACTGAATCATTGACTCAAATGATTTGATCAAAAAGACAGATTCATTCAGTAGCCTAACAAAATATGCATTGCTGCTCGGAGACGAAAAATTGGTCTTACTCTGGCTTTGTTAAAAATTTTCATTGCCGAGACAGAGATAAACAGATAGCATTGTGACTAAATCGTAACATGCTTAATACTAGCATCTTGTTTGTTGAGCTGTTGTATACAATCAATTAATTTGCGATCGCGCTGACTTTCAGGAGAGCAACACTCTTGTTATAGTTAACGTTAACAATCATGACATAAATATTTAAAGACTCTTACAGGGCATTTTTGCCTCCATATCTTGAATTATATTATAACTGTATTCTGATTGCCTTCATCCGGCACTGAAAAACTTGCAAAGTCCAGTGCACTGTCAGCAAAGTTACAATGTCAGCTCGCACACCATTAAAACAACAGTTCAGTAGTAGCCTACAAGATAAATATCGCACAGCCCTAGCTCATTTACTTTTTCCAAGGTAAGCTGCCCAGTGCACCGCAGTGTCGATATGTGCATTTTTACCAGCAACGGGTTGCGGTCAGCCTGCCGATTACCTGTCTGCGTTGAGATCACAGAACTTTTCTTTCAATTTCTCCTCAAATAGCCTGTCCACACTTCCAGGTCTTTTTTTTATTATTTTTTATTCTAGACATGTTTAAAATCACAAGTAACTTTCCAAGCAAGCATCAGTTACAACTAGGGTCCCGCTTTGCGTTGTACCGCACAGCATTTTCACCCCTTGTCCCGCACGTCGCATATTGAGAAAATGTCCCGCATTTTCATCAGTCTGTTGGTTTTTAATTATCATATTAAGAAAACGTACATACGTTCTTTTGCCTTTTTTTAAAAAAAAAAGAAAAAAAAAAAGAAAAAAAAAAGTTTATTTATTCTTTTTGCGGAATTGTTTTAGCGCAAAGGATGTGCAAACCTCATCAAGCGAGCACCACCGACGGAAATGGTCGAGCGCACAGAAAAACACGATATTCTCCATTCATTTTAACCAATTAAAAAAAATCGGTGCAGCTTTCAGACACGACTTTCTTCTTATTTTAATAGTTCGTTTGAGGCGGTTTCTGTGGCCTTATTTTAATGACAAATGTCCAGAGCGCATTATTGTAATGCGAGGCCACATCAAAATGCGCGAGCACAAATCTCTTCTCTCACAGGTGGATTCTCTTCACTCTCACACAAAACGGATGCGCTTTTACATGTGCGCGCTCAGAAACATAAATAAGGGCATATGACAACGAATGTAAATCAGTATTTACATAGCATAACAGTAGTAAATGTATCTGTCTCACACATGTCCCACAAAATCACATCTATGTCCCGCAACATCTATTGCCAGGTGGTCACCCTAGTTACAACGCAGCTATCATCATGTTATCGTACTGCTCAAGATTCTGGCGCCGTCTTTTAAAACGTGTGTGTGTGTAGGTGTCCCGACTCCCGAGGCGTAACATTCTACGCAGATAACTAAGACATTTGTTCCGCTTTAACTTAAAAATTAAATATTGTAATGAATAAACGTTTTATTTAATTTTTCAAAATAATGTTTTATTTATTATTTTATATTGTTCAAATCATCCCGCGGGCCGGATTGGACACCTTTGTGGGCCGTATGTTTGACACCCCTGGGGTAAACCCTTATATATAGTATATTTAGTCAAAATCTGTCAGTAGGTTAGTTGTGTATAGGTTTATAGTGTTTTACTTCATTGTTGTATGTAGGGCTGGGCGATATATATCGTTCGATATATCCATGCGCATTTCGTCAGTAAAGCCGGTTCTTTGATTAGCGGAAAATCTCCATCACCTGTTTTGAAATAGAGCGCCAGTTAATACACAGAGCGTTGAATCTCTTTGACAAGCACGCCAATTAATCACCCATAATGAACGCAGTATTGCGTAGCTTTGTCAGTGATCTACGGCTCTGTGTGTGGCAGCTCTATTCAAAACAGGTAATGGAAGATTTTCGCTGCTATCATAGGTGAAATCTCGCAAAATATCATTCGATATCGCCCAGCCCTAGTTGTATGTCTATATTTATGTAGCACCGTGGTCCTGTGAGGCACGACATTTCGTTCCACTGTATGTCCCCACATGTAGCAAAATGACAATAAAGCTCAACTTGACTTGAACTTGAAAACCAAGCTTCTGCTATGGCCATTCCAGTCCTCTGACCTGAACCCTGTAGAAAATGAGTGAGGTGAACTGAAGAGAAGAAGCACCGTCATGGAGCTGTGAATCTAAAGGGTCTGGAGTGATTCTGGATGAAGGAATGGTCTCTGATCTCGTCAGGTGTTCTCTAACCTCATCAGGCATTATAGGAGAAAATTTAGAGCTGTTAAACTGGCAAATGGAGGTTTCAAAAAGTATTGAATAAAAGGGTGCCGTTAATTGTGGCCAATGTGTATTAGAGGAATAACATTTATTTCATAATGATATTTTCCCCCATTTTAAATTCTTATTCTCCAATGAAAGGTTATATTTTTATGATTTTTTTTTTTTTTTTTTTTTTTTTTAAATAAAAAGATCAAAAGGATTAACAATGCAGATTAATTTTCACAGCTGCCTTTGATCATATTTACCAAGGGTGCCGATATTTTTGGCCATGATTGTATATATATATAGTTCACGCTGGCATTGATATTTAAAGATTGTTTCTCACTGAAGCACAAATTTCGTTTGTATATTTCAGAACTTGTGGCACTGAGAAAAAAAAAAACTATTTATATAAGATCCACAATCTTAAGAAACAACATATGCATCACATCCTCAAAACTGATTGATTGATTCTCTCACATAGCTGATAGAAAACAAGGTTGTCAAGACAATTGTAAAATGTTATATAATTTGTATTATTTCCAAGTGTGCCATTGAGAAATACATCACTCAGAAGCTCTGCTTGCAAATGTAAGATTCACCTGACCTGTAGGTGAATCTTACATTTATTATGCATCCCTGAGCATCGCTGAACATCATTTGCAGCACCTTTTCTTAGTAGAGAAAGCGAATGCCAGATTGCCAAACTGCATCATTTAAGTAACATTGGGAAGATTTCCAAACGGTGCAGGTTTAAATCTATCATTGGATGGTTTGGATCTCTTTCAATCTGGCAACAATGAGCTTGTTAGAAGCCCATGGAGGC
This sequence comes from Tor tambroides, assembly GCA_021397915.2. Classification (NCBI taxonomy): domain Eukaryota; kingdom Metazoa; phylum Chordata; class Actinopteri; order Cypriniformes; family Cyprinidae; genus Tor; species Tor tambroides. Next base: position 38,948 of record JAFVLL020022020.1, read on the forward strand.
TTGTTACTGTGAGACGCCTGAGCTGTGTTATAAATGACCTGCGTAGACTGGGCTGCACTTTCCTCCTGTCTGACCTCAACAATGTCAAACAACTTTTTGTTGACATATAAAGGCCTTATAAAGTGTATCTGGTTTCGGTTAAGAACGTTCCTCTAGATAAAGGTCTCTATAATTTGGTGTGAAATTCCGTGGATCATTTTCACTAGAAATCACTGGAAAGTTCAGCGTTCGCCACCAGCTTCTTCAGTGACCCTGTAAGAACACATCCTGTTATTTCCAAAAGAAAAATCTATACCTGTGCAAAAAGGTGCAGAGCAGAGGAGGACATTCGGTGAAAGCTACACCTCCAGCTCCGTCAGCTCTCTGCACGACTAATTGAACTTTTCTCAGTCGCTTCCAGAGATCTTCTTGTTAAAAATACATGGTTTTATCCTGGAGTTCACCGTCAGGGCAACTCTATCTCATACTGCACCTGGTATTAAATGGAGGATCCAACCGCTTGTTCATAAGAATCCTGTACAAAGTCAGACAAGCTGTTCAAACAAAAGCAAAGTTATCATGGTACTAAAGCTCCACAGCAGTGCTCTTCAGGTTCGGACATCATCCTTTAAACACATCTCTGTCAGACAGGAGCAAAAGTGAAATGTGTTGTATAGAGCAGAGCCGGTAATGTGAGAAGATGGGGTTATTTGACCTGCGGTGATACGGGCCAGCACACACTCAAGTGCACCACAATCTGCTGCACTTAACTCCGCTTGTGGCTGACAGGGACTGAAACACATCTTGCATGTGGAATGAGCAGAGCGATGTGGGTTGAGGTCAGTTCACAGTTTAAGGGTCTTGGAAATGGCTTGATGATAAAAATGGGCTGTGGTAGATTACATTTCAGAACATTGACACATGCACATGCAAAAAGTGTTATGTTTTTCAAAATATGTTAGCTATGTATTTTAACCACATTACTTTGTGGTTGCAAGAGTGATTTCTTACTGATCCATGTTTAAAAAAATGTAAAAAAAAAAAAAAAGAAAAGAAAATCATATTATAGTTCACCCAAAAATTCACATCAAGTCATAATTGACAACTCATATTTCGTTCCAAACTGGTATGACTTTCTGTCTTCTGTGAAACCTAAAAGTAGATATTTTGAGATGTTTTAGTGTTTTGTTTTTTTCCAAAATTGTTTGTTTACCAGCATTCTTCAAAATATCAACGAGAGCATTATTAAAAATAAAAAAAAAGAAACACATACATGGATCAGTCATTCACAATAAGATCTATAATATTTAGAAAATTGATTTTAAGTAAGCTGTTCAATAGTTCAGCAAAATGCTGGCAACCAAACAGTTGCTGGTAGCAATTGACATCCACAGTATGAGGGAATAAAAAATACTGTGGAAGTCAATGGCCACCAGCAGCTGTTTGGTGGTTACCAACATTCTTGAGTTTTGCAGAAGAAAGAAACTCACACAGGTTTGGGCCGACATGAGGGAGTGCAAATGATGACAGAATTTTCATTATTGCGTGAACTGTCCCTTTAAGTAGTTTGTTTTCCATTTTATAGAATATACTTAATAGAATATACATATTCTTAAGAATCAGCACTGACTTATTTTCCTACAACCCAAATTCTGGAAATGTTGGGATGTTTTTAAATTTGAATAAAATGAAAGCTAAAAGAATTTCAAATCACATGAGCCAATATTGTATTCACAATAGAACATAGATAACATAACAAATGTTTAAACGGAGAAATACACGGTTACAATTTTATGCACAAAATGAGCTCAATTCAAATTTGATGCCTGCTACAGGTCTCAAAATAGTCGCAACGGGGGCATGTTTATCATGGTGTAGCATCTCCTCTTCTTTTCAAAACAGTTTGACAACATCTGGGTATCGAGGTTATGAGTTTCTGGAGTTTTGGTGTTGGAATTTGGTCCCATTCTTGCCTGATATAGGTCTCCAGCTGCTGAAGAGTTCGTGGTCGCCTTTGACGTATTTTTCGTATAATTATGCGCCAAATGTTCTCTATAGGTGAAAGATCTGGACTGCAGGCAGGCCAATTCAGCACCTGGACTCTTCTACTAGGAAGCCATGCTGTTGTAATAGCTGCAGTATGTTTTTTTGCATTGTCCTGCTGAAATAGACGTCGTCTGAAGGGGAGCATATATTGCTCTAAAACCTTTATATACCTTTCAGCATTCATAGTGCCTTCCAAAACATGCAAGCTGCCCATACCGTATGCACTTATGCAGCCCCATACCATCAGAGATGCTGGCTTTTGAACTGAAAGCTGATAACACGCTGGAAGGTCTCCCTTCTCTTTAGCCCGGAGGACACGGCATCCGTGATTTCCAACAAGAATGTCAAATTTGGACTCGTCTGACCATTCGAACACTTTCCACTTTGAAACAGTCCATTTTAAATGAGCCTTGGCCCACAGGACACGATGGCGCTTCTGGACCATGTTCACATATGGCTTCCTTTTTGCAT
>JAFVLL020022021.1:0-23932 GCA_021397915.2 Tor tambroides
TCTCACACTACACAGACTGTTACACTTACCCTGGACTTCAGTTCCCACAATCCATTTCACTCTGATTACGCACACGGCTGCAGCCAATCACACACCCTACATAAGCCAAGGACTTCCCCTCTCTCATTGCCGAGTAATGTTTGCGCATATCACTATGTTAGTGATAGCAACGTTACGGAGACCTCTCCTAGTCTTGTATTAAGTTCCTAGTTCTAGTCTTAGTCTAGTCTCGTTATACTGCCTCGTTGCCTGATTACCTGCTTGCCTTGGATTCTCTTGTCTTGTCGTTTGGACTCTGTTTGCACCTTGCCTAGACTATTGCTCATGTTATCGGATTACCTCTCTTGTCAAGCCCTCTGGATACTGTTCGCCGATCGAAGACCCACGCCTGCCCTAGGATTATTTTTTGCCTTGCCTGTGATGTACGTGTTGTTATCTGACCCTTGCCTGTTTCTTGACCATGCCTCTGTAATAAAGCCTTGCACATGGATCCTCATGCTCTGTTCAATCTGTAACAGACAGCTTTACTGATTATAAGGGGAGTTCTTTGAGAGTGTTTAAACTCACGCTAGACTGAAGTCAGTCATAATGTTCTTTGACAATGTTCTTTGTTCACTTTCTCTGTATAATTTATTCATTGTTTGAGTAACTGTGGAAGGTGCAGGTGTTTAAAAAAAAAAAAAAAAAAAAAAAAGGCAAACATGTAAATTGCAAATAATGCAGTTTTAAATTTAACTTATAAATTATAAAAATTGTTGATATTCATGTCCTCTATTTATTATATTCATTTACACAGTGGCTGTCATAACTTGTTTCATAACAGATTATTTAAACATGCATTAAATAATTAAGTCATCGTTAACAGGTAAAATCAAATATGAGTATATGGTCCAATATTTCGCGAAATGCTCTTCTCTAGACTTAATTTCTCTAGCAAACTAACAAGCTGTGGACACTGATGACTTGCCTGAGGTAAAAGAAATGCTATGTGACATTTTGTTTAGAACTGTTTTATTGATGTCTTTCTGCAGTTGAAACACCAATTGAGTGATTTACATGAGATGTTCATTCATGTTTATTTCACATTAAAACTAGTAGTAAAGAGGAAGGGATGATTGCGCTCACTCGTGCTCTGCTCCGCAGTTTGAACCGAGGGGTTTATACAGCGATCGGTCTCGACACATCAAAGAGCATCAAAACGGCATGTGGTGTTTGAATTTCCTGAAAAAATTGACATAATTTGAAAAATGAGACTTTTTCTTATCAAACACAACAATACATTTAACTGGAAGTTTCTAATTAAGTTTCACTTGTGCAGTGGTTAAAACAATGCTGTATTTGTTTGGTACATATTCGTACCGAACCGAAAGACAGAATCCAGAAGTACAGAAAATTTTCAGTACGAATTCATGTACCGTTACACCTCTAGTAGCTACCTTTTTAATTTGGGGCCTGAAGAAATCCATTTAAATTTTGCCTAAATTCTGGTTTCCATTTTATGATTCAGTATAAATTTATTATAAAAAATGTTGTCTAACAAAATTAATTAATAAAACTAACAATTTTTAAAGAATCTTTTAAAATGTAATCAAATGAAAGTCAGTGAGAGTAGTCATATATTTCTGTCATAATTTCTTCAAGATAAACCAGACTTTTATTTTGACGGGTTGTCGTGAAGGTCTTTCAGTTTTACTTTCAGTGTTAGTGTGTTTGATGGTAGTTTTTCTCAAATGAAAGTGTAAAGATGCTGAAGGGACTCTCAGAGCGGTTAATGTGTTCGTGCACTCATATATTGAGACTTAGACACTGAAAACACTGCAAGAATCAGGTGTGTTTGAGTTTGTGTATTGGACAATACCGCACCATTCATTCACACAGAGACACACAGAACATGCGGATTTATTAGGGGCATGCATTGACTGGTTTCTGTCTGGCTTGCTTTCTGCTTTGTGACAGGATGTTAGATTAATCCATATTGTGTAAAAACAACCAGAGCTTATCATCATTGTTCACATAAATTTGTTTCACATCATTGTTCACATAAAAACTTTTTTTCTGTGTTATCCAACTATCCAGGTGAGAGCTATGTTTGCGCATCTGAGAACTACTACAAGAAAGTAGACTACACCAGAAATGTGAACCCCAACTGGTCAGTGAATGTGAAAGCATCAGCCAGCCAGAAGAACATGCTGGCTAACCGCACAGCTAGTGAGCTGAAGGAGAACAAGGACTTTGTGCGACCGAAGTTGGTGACAGTGATGAGGAGCGGAGTGAAGCCGCGGAAGGCCGTCCGTGTGCTGCTCAATAAGAAGACTGCACACTCTTTTGAGCAGGTGCTCACTGACATCACAGAGGCCATTAAACTCGAAAGTGGAGCAGTGAAAAGGATCTATACGCTGGATGGCAAACAGGTATGGGAGGAGTATATCAATATACTATGAAACACTATGTTTGGGAATGAAATATTTCCATATTCCTTACTCTGTACTGCAGTCTATGAGATGTACTTTTTAAAATTGTACGTGAAACCGTATATACTTTTTTTTTTATATATATATATATATATATATATATATATATATATATATATAGAGGTGGTGGTCATATAATTAGAATATAATAAAAAAGTTTATTTATTTAACTAATTCCATTCCAAAAGTGGCTGTATAATGTATACATTCATTCCACACAGACTGATATATTTCAAGTGTTTATTTCTTTTAATTTTGATGATTCTAACTAACAACTAATGAAAACCCCAGATTCAGTATCTCAGAAGGTAGAATATTACTTAAGACCAATACAAAGAAAGGATTTTTTAGAAATCTTGGCCAGCCTGAAAATATGAACATGAAAAGTATAAGCATGCAGCACTCAATACTTAGTTGGGGGCTCCTTTGCCTGAATTACTGCAGCAATGCGGCGTGGCATGGAGTCGATCAGTCTGTAGCACTGCTCAGGTGTTATGAGAGCCCAGGTTGCTCTGATAAGTAGCCTTCAGCTCTTCTGCATTGTCGGGTCTGGCATATAAATGTCTTCCTCTTCCACAATACCCATAGATTTTCTATAGGGTTAAGGTCAGCGGGTTTGCTGGCCAATTAAGAACAGGGATACCATGGTCCTTAAACCAGGTACTGTGCTTTGGCACTGTGTGCAGGTGCCAAGTCCTGTTGGAAAATGAGAAATCTGCATCTCCATGAAGTTGGTCAGCAGCAGGAAGCATGAAGTGCTCTAAAACTTCCTGGTATACGGCTGTGGCCTTGGACCTCAGAAAACACAGTGGACCAACACCAACAGATGACATGGCACCAAACCATCACTGACTTCATGGAAACTTTACACACTGGACCTCAAGCAACGTGGATTCTGTGCCTCTCCTCTCTTCCTCAGACTCTAGGACCCACAGTTTCCAAAGGAAATGCAAAATTTACTTTCATCAGAGAACATAACTGGACCACTCAGCAGCAGTCCAGTCCTTTTTGTCTTTAGCCCAGGCGAGACACTTCTGACGCTGTCTGTTGTTCAAGTGACTGACACAAGGGTCTGACAGCTGAAACCCATGTCTTGCATGCGTCTGGTAGCGTAGGTAGTTTCTTGAAGCACACGGCTCCAGCTACCAGTCCACTCTTTGTGATTCTCCCACATTTTTTGAATGGGTTTTGTTTCACAATCCTCTCCAGTGTGCCGGTTATCCCTATTGCTTGTACACTTTTTTCTCTACATCTTTTCCTTCCCTTAGCCTCTCTATTAATGTGCTTGGACACAAATGAACAGCCAGCCTCTTTTGCAATGACCTTTTGTGTCTTGCCCTCCTTGTCTAAGGTGTCAATGGTCGTCTTTTGGACAACTGTCAAGTCAGCAGTCTTCCACTTGATTGTAACAGCCTACAGAACTAGACTGAGAGACCATTTAAAGGCCTTTTGCAGGTGTTTTGAGTTAATTAGCTGATTAGAGTGTGGCACCAGGTGTCTTCAATATTGAACCTTTTTCACAATATTCTAATTTTCTGAGATACTGATTAGGGTTTTCATTAGTTGTCAGTTATAATCATCAAAATTAAAGAAATAAACATGATATATCAGTCTGTGTGGAAATGAATGTATACATTATACAAAGTTTCACTTTTTGAATGGAATTAATTAAGAAATAAATCAACTTTTGATGATATTACAATTATATGACCAGCACCTGTGTGTGTGTGTATATATATATATATATATATATATATATATATATATATATATATATATATATATATATATATATATATATATATATATATATATATATCTGAAAGTATATATACAGTATACCTTCAGAACCCCTGAAATATAATATGGCAAAAGTTGCATAGGATTATTTTACAACACATTAAAACAAAGTGAAAGTCACAATTCTCTGCCATTAAAAGAATAAGTGCAAGCAGGACATTTTTTTTAAATCTATTTTTTGTGTGTTCAAAAAAAGCAGATAATAAGCTTTTAGAACAACATCAAGGTGAGTTGTTGTATAGTTTAAACAGTTTCAATAAGTTGCGATGGGTTAAATAAACTCTAAGCAGATAAACACGCCTTCAGTCAAGTGCAGACCAGCATTGAAATGTAAATACACAGCAGTCATAACTTTTTTGCCGAGTTTATTTCATTGATATTGGGTATTAATTGATGTAAAACAAAATGGTGTTTTATTTTCTCTGCCAACTAAACTTCCAAAGGAAAGTCGTTGTGCATTCTCTCCTCACTGTCCAGTGTAAACATTATAAGCACTATGAACGTTTGCTTCCTCTCACTCCAAGGCAAATCCTTAAATGAATGGTATTCATAAATATATAAATCATTTTGTCCTTGGCATGCCTTAAAATTTGCAAAATAAAATATATTTAACAAAAATAAAGCCAAGAGGGAAAAGCCATGTGTGACAAAGTTAGGACACCCTATGATTCAATTGCCTGTAGATCAACTTTTAGCAGAAATTACTTGAAGTAATTTACTGTATGACTTTATCAGTCTCTCACATCATTCTGGAGGAATTTTGGCCCACTTTTCTTTACAGTTTATTGGGGTTTGTGGGCATTTGTTTATGCACAGCTCTCACCACAGCATTTCAGTCAGGATGAGCTCTGAACTTTGACTGGACTGCTGTAACCCCTTGATTCTTTTATTTTCAGCCGTTCTGTTGTAGATTTGCTGGTGAGCTTGGGATCATTGTCCAGTTGCATGACCCAGTTTTGGCCCAACTTTAGCTGTCGGATGGATGGCCTCACTTTTGACTCTAGCCCTAAAACAGGCAATGTGTACCATGAGATACATACTCTTTAGTCTCTTGTAGGAGGCACGAGGAAGAATTTTTCATCCAATACTGTTATCATTATCATAGTTGAGGTTGTTTGGACTATGGGGGTCACATTACTTGTTTCAAATTTTCTGTGCTCATTTTGTTAGTTTGACCTAAAGCCAACATGTCCGCCTATGGGGCTGGACATTCAGAAAATGTAGAAAGTAGGCATATATTAATCTTACTTTTTATCGCATTTTGAAATATGCGTATCTCCTGAGATACGTTGCCTGTTTAGGGTATAAAAAAAAAGGATTATCCTCAGTATTGACGATGAATGGTGTCACAAGGTAAATTGTGCCCCCAGTTCTGGTTCTTTCATTATTGTGAATTCTGGGGTGGTATGGGGTGGGGTGTGTGTGAGGGGTGGGGGGTGGATGGAGGATATAAATCGCATCAAGGAGAGCATATCCCCCTCAGTAGAAATCGCATTACAGGGCCAGGGGCCCTTAGGGAAGAGCCTTATAGGCCTTCCTGGCCTCTAAGCCCCCTGTACACAGTCCCCTTTCTATTTATTTTGAGTTTAAAATTGTGCAAATGTTAATATTTGCATGTAAAACGGATATTACATTTTAGTTGACTACATCTTTTCATTTTTAACAAGATTTTTCTCTTGCAGGGTTTCACACAGCTAATTTTATGGTAGAACAGGGGTGTCCAACCCTGCTCCTATAGGGCCACCATCCTGCAGCATTTAGCTTCAACCCTGATCAAACACATCTGAAAAATCTGACAAAAGTCCTCAGGATTACATAAATTATATTTTGTTACATAAATTACACTATAGGATTGTTTAGAGATGGCGCTAAACAGTGCAGAACAGTGGACCTCAAGGGTTGGATGTCTTATACTTGTGAATAATCTTTCTCACTGTAGAATGATGGGCTTAAAACTGTTTGGAATTGCCCATGTTACCCTTCCCAGATTGATTACAGCAACAATTGCTTCTCTAAGATCATTGCTGATGTCTTTCCTCTTTGGCATTGTGTTAACACACACCTGAAGGCTCCAGACCAGCAAACTGCCAAAACTTCTGCTTTTATATTTTATGCTCACACTTGCTGATGATCAGTTAATCAAAGGCTTTTGATTAACAGTGCCTGACTGCTACTTACCCTCTTAATTCCTATGTTAACACTAAAGGTGTCCTAACTTTGTCACAAATGGCTTTTCCATTTTGGCTTTATTTTTGTTAAATAATGACACATGAATAAATAATGCAACAGGTCATGTGTTGTTCATCTGAGGTTTATTTTTCAAATTTTAAGACCTGCCAAAGACAAGATAATGTTTTATGTCCTGATACAGAAAACCATGGAATTCAATAGGGTGTCCTAATGTATGTGTGTATATATACAGTACTGTGCAAAAGTCTTAGGCCACAAGTATTTTCACCAATAAAAAATGGTTTGAAATCAGTTATTTCTATCTTTTTCTGTAGTGTGTCAGCAGAAATATCAGTTTACATTTCCAAACATTATTTTTGCCATTAATTGTAATAATCCAGTGAGATTTGTGTTTGCATAAGGAGTCTGACAACAGCCAGTGCTCCACACAGAGATCTGATCTCATCATCATCGTTTGGAATGACATGAAGAAACAGAACAAACTGAGACAGACTAAATCCAGAAGAACTGTAGCAACGTCTCCAAGACGCTTCAAGAAACCTATCTGCAAAGCTACAGTACTGTGAAAGGTTTTAGGCACTTGGGTAAAAATGCAGTAAAGTGAGGATGCTTTCAGAAATAATGCCATAAATAGATTTTATTTATCAATTAACTTCAATTAACTAAATTAAATCTACATTTGGTGTGCGCACACTATGCATTTAAAACAGCTTTTGCCCCATGTGCACTTGCGCATAGTTTTCAGGTAGCTTTGCAGGTAGGTCTCTTGAAGCATCTTGGAGACGTTACCACGGTTCTTCTGGATTTAGTCTGTCTCAGTTTGTTCTGTTTCTTCATGTCATCCAGACAGACTGGACTGATGGTGAATCAGATCTGCTGTGTTATCCAACTCCTTGTCTAGCGTACTCTGTTACTTTTGTAACCTCGGTTCCCTGAGATATGGGAACGAGTACTGTCGTAAGACACCGTATGGGAAAACCTTTTTTTTTTTTTTTTTTTTTTTTTTTTTTTTTCTCCTCTTCAACTGAAGCCTTTTCAATCACGCAGTGAAACTGCACGTCCATTGGTTCGTGCAGTGCTATAAAATCAAACCAATGGCTCGGCGGCGATGAGCAAGCCTATGGCTATGCAGCCCGCCAGAATGGGCGGGGCCTCTGGCTATATAAGCGGCCGCTTCGCCGCCGCATCTCAGATTTCTTCGAATGAAGCGACTGAGGCGTGCAGCTCATAGCACGGCCAGGAACGCAGTACTCGTTCCCATATCTCAGGGAACTGAGATTACGAAAGTAATCGAGTACGTTCCCTGTCGATATTTCACTCGTACTGCGTCGTAAGACGCTGTATGGGAACCAGTACAATCACGCTATGCTATGATGGGGAACGACTCAAAACCATGACTCACGTGGGAGAAAACATAGGGGAGTCAATAAGTACACCAAGCACAGCTGAGCCCTCAGGGTCATCCATGGCCTGGGTGTCGTCCTGTATAGTTGATACTTGGTGTCCAGATAATGTGGACTGCCCAAGTGAGGGAGGGACTTGAACAGTTTTTGTTACCTTCAAAAACTCCTGGGTTGCTTTTGCTGTATGTTTTGGGTCATCGTCCATTTGTGCTATGAAGCACTGCCCAATCAACTTTGCTACATTTGACTGAATATGGGCAGAGAGTATATCCCTATATACTTAAGAATTCTTCTGCTGCTTCTGTCCTCTGTCACGTCATCACTAAACACCAGTAACCCAGTGCCACTGGAAGCCATGCATGCTCATGCCATCACACTGCCTCCATCATGTTTCACAGATGATGTAGTATGCTTTGGATCATGAGCTTTTCCAAGCTTTCTCCATACTTTTTTCTTCCCGTCATTCTGGTACAGGTTGATCTTAATTTCAGACATCCAAAGAATGGTTTTCCAGAAGGACTAGCTGAGCGTACGGCTGCTCGAGGCGGATACTTGAGCACTGAGCGTCCAGTGATCGCCTTGAGCTCCGAAATCGGCATAGCAAATTTTCAAATAGGCGCTATATATTTATAAATAAACCGCAGATTTGAGTTTTAAACAAATTCTCGCCTGAAAATATCTTAACTACATTTCATGACACAATAACAGTAATATTTTGAAAATTACACAGGTTTTTGAGCAATGTTGTTTCACAAGTCCACAAGAACACATATTGAGAAACGGCTATTTGTGTGAAAACATAAAATTATAAAATACACTTTTTTTGTGTTTGCACACTCTGATGTAATAAGCCGAACACAGCAGAGCAGAACGAGTGAAGGAGAAGCTTTATCCCCTTTATCGCGCAAAAGTGACAATTATAGTAAACCAATCAACTTCTGCAGTGAGTTTAGCTCCACCCTTTTGGTACCCTTTGCTGTGCTAGGTACCCCAACGAAAGGGTACCAAAAAAGTGGTACGGTATGGTTCGCTATTTTGGTACCATTCACAACTTCTGACAATGGAAACGGACATGATTGTGTACCGTACCGTACTGTACCGCTCAGTGGAAATGAGCCATTAGAATCAACTCCAGAACTTTTACATGCTTAATTGATGTAGAAATAACGATAGAATAGCCCACGCCAGTCCATGAAACAGTTTTTGAGTCAATTGTCCAATTACTTATGGTCCCTTGAAAAAAGGGGGAAGGTACATATTAAAAAGCTGTAGTTCCTTAACTTTTCCTCCAATTTTGATGAGAATATCCTCAAATTAAAGCTAAAATAATAAATAAAAAATGCCTGTGTACAAATATATATGGACCTAACTGTGTGTGTGTGTATGAAGAGTTCAGATGCAAAAGCCTCTAAGGGTGCTTTCACAATAGCACTTTTGGTGTGCACCTGGGTTCGTTTGACGTCAGAGTTCGATTCGTTTGGATGATGTGAACGCTGTCATCCGAACTCGGGTGCGCACCCGAGAGCTGTACCCGAGTCCGCTTAAAAAGGGTGGTCTGGGGTTCGGTTCATGTGAACTCCGGTACGGTTTGCTGCTGATGTGAACGCAATCGTACCAAATCGAGGAAGTGAACTACTATTAATGATATATTATTTAATAAAAATGTGTTTGTGTGTTTCACTCACTTTCCTGATGAGCATGACTGACGCGCTGCAAGCAGAGAGCTGTATGTCTCATTTCTGTTCGCCTTCAGCATTCTTTAGAGCATTTGCAGTACATTTGTAAGACAGACGTAAGTGTTGTTATGTACCGAAGCTTTGTAAACAAAACAAAGGTTCAAAAACATAAATATATAAAAGTGCAGAGAGCAATGCTATGCATTTTGCCGCCTTCTCCTGCGCCGTCGTTACTAAGCAATGGGGTAAACAGCTGCTGGCTTGATGACACAAACGAACCACTGTTCGGACCCAAATAAAATATGAACGCAGTGATTACCCTGTGGTGTAACAGAGGGAAATTTAGGGACATACCCCGCTCGAGGGTAAAGAAATGCATTGGTCACGCCGGGTGCAAAGTCGAGATAAGCAGGGGCCACTGAGAAGGCCTGTAGATCCCCAACTCTCTTCAGAGAGGAAATAGCCAGAAAAAAGGCTTAATAGTGAGAAGGCGATCAGAGATCTCTTCAATGGGGTCGAAGGGAGCTTTACAGAGAGCCTCTAACACCACAGCCAAATCTCACAAGGGGACACAAGTTTGTACTGGTGTCTTCAGACTCAGCGCACCGCACCGCAGAGGAAAGGTATAACTAGGGGGTGTCTACCCACTGACTGGCCACCGAAGGGGGCGTGGTAGGCCGCAATGGCCGCGACGTAAACCTTTAGGGTGGAATGGGTCAACCCTGCAGTGAAACGGACCTGCAGGAACTCCAGAACTGAACCAACCGGGCAGTTGACTGGATAGAGCTGGTGGTCTCCACACCATGAAGTGAAAAGCATTGAGCACAGTTTCCTCATTGAGGGAGCTCTGGATTGGAGGATGGTCTCAACAACCTCAGCTGAGAGACCGGAAGCTATGAGCTGTGTCCCCTCAGGGGCCACACCCACAGGCCACGGGGGTGAAGAATGGTACCCTCCTGATGTGAATCTCCCATGGAGAGCCGTCGAGGAGAGAAATCAGGTCCAAGAACCATACTCGGCCTGGCCAGAACGGGGCTACTAGCAGCAGAAGGACCCTGTCCTGGCGCACTCTCTCCAGAACTCCCGGGAGCAGAGCAATCGGGGGAAAAGCATACAGACGAAACCTCGGCCAAGTCTGCATCATGGCATCCAGTCCCAGAGGAGCTGGAGGAATCAGAGAGAACCAGAGGGGACATCCAGCTTGCTTTTCTGTGGCTTGGCTTGTTTCTCGGCAGGCCAGTCTAGGTTTAATTTGGCCACAGCACGAGTAACCACCTCCAACAGCTCCTCAAAAACCTCTATGGACACCTTGGCAATAGAATCTCCATTGGCTTGTAATTTTTTATTTTTTTTTGTTTACTCACCAGACTAACATTAATTATCTGATATATATATATATATATATATATATATATATATATATATATATATATATATATATATATATATATATATATATATATATATATATATATATATATAAAGCTTATGTTTGTGAAATGGCACAGTTTTTTTAAATATCTCACACTTAGCATCAGTCAGTTAACATTATAATATGGTATTATGATAATTTAGAATTAAATTTTAGCATTATATGATGATATAACTTTAGAATAACCATGTATGAATGCATATTTGTCATGTTGGCTGAACTTCACCACTGGTGGTGGTGCTTAAGATATTGTTTTTTTTTGTTTTTTGTTTTTTTTTAGCATACAAGATGGCGGCGCCAGTGTATGTGGCTTGCCGTCGGTCTCATGGTCTAATCTTCGGTTTGTTTGTTTTACTCTGTTTTACATCTTATTTAACACAATGCGCTTTGTCATTACTGGTCTATGACAAATCAACGCTTTTAAGCTTACAACCTAGAGCAAATGATCTGTTGTTTCAAGCACGAAATGGTTCACATCATTCACCTCCTCCGTTTTTGATGTCAATACCTGGATATCTTCGTCGTTGGCCGGCGAGGAAGCGTCGGAAACGGCGCGGAAGACGGGGCGGCCTTGCCGTTAAGCTGAAGCTCTACCTGGCTCAGCAACGTGAGTCGCGGCCTTTCCGGGGTCTCCATGAGAAGGGATTGGCAGGCGATTATTTTATTCGCTGGCGCTCCCTGGATCCAATACGTAAATGGAATATTACATTGACTCTGTCTGCGGATGCTCTGTTTCCTGCTTACGGCTCGCCCCGAGTCCATCATGGAGGAGCGCATTTGAACCATCTTCGTTCATTTTCCCGGGCACGCCAGTCTGAGGTGTCATCTGAGGATCCGCCTCGGCTTAGGATGGCATTGTTAAATGCCAGATCAGTGGTAAATAAGACTGTTATTATTAACGACTTTTTCTCTTCGCGGGAGCTGGATCTCTTATTTCAGAATCTTGGATTACTACTGGGGATCTCAGCCCATTCTCCGAACTTTTACCCCCCAAAATGCTCGCTTTTTAATTCGCCTCGTAAATCTGGTCGCAGGGGAGGCTTGGTCTCTATTTTTAAAGACACATTTTCTTGCCGGTCAACTGTGATAAATGATTATCAGAGTTTTGAGCTGCAGCTATTTACACTGGATCTGAACTTCCCACTTTTGGTTGCTCTGATATACCATCCCCAAAAACACAACACAAACTTTTTAAATGAGTTTGCAGACTTTTTGGGGGAATTTACACCGAAATATGATAAACTGTTGATTCTTGGTGATTTTAATGTTCACGTGTGCTGCACAGGGGACCCATTAGCCAAAGAATTTATTATTTTGCTAAATGCTTTTGATCTAGAACAACATGTGAATGTCCCCACTCACCAGTCTTGATCTTGTGCTGACATATGGCCTTACTTTGTATGATCTTGAGGTATTTGATAATGGGTTTTCTGACCATAAATCTGTCATGTTTTCTGTTCCCTCGATTTCTAATACTCCTAAAGTCACTCAACTTACCCGTCGCTCTCAATTAATTACCTCTACTACTAGCGAAGCCTTCTCACTAGCTTTTTGTGATGCTATTAAATCAGTAGATGTCAGTCAATGTGACTTGAGTGCAGAGGAGCTCCTGTTCAGGCTTAACTCCACATGTGTGGATGTCTTAGATTCAGTTGCCCCTGTAAAATCCTCAAAAATTAAACCTAGATCTGAGCCCTGGATTGATGACAACATACGCTCTCTGAGGCAGATCTGTAGGAGGGCGGAGCGTAAGTGGAAAGGGGATCGGCTCCAAATTTCCTTTGAAATTTTAAGAGATTCATTATTCAAATTTCAGAAGGCAGTCAGAGCAGCGAAATCCAGGTACTTCACGGCAATTATTGACAAGAATTATCACAGACCTAAAACTCTGAACAAACAGAAGAAACAGAAGGATCAAAAGTAGGTGGAGATATCCCCAACCTGATATCTCCACCTACTTTTGATCCTTCAGTTTCTTCTGTTTGTTCTGTTGATTTCAGCCAGTTTGAACCTATTTCTTTTTTACATCTTCAAGAAATAGTGTGTCAGTTAAAGCCTTCTGGCTCCTCCATTGATTCTATTCCACATATTTCCTGAAACAAGTTTTTGATGCAGTGGGTCCCTATCTTGTGACCATGATAAATCGATGTTTTGAGACTAGTTCTGTGCCTGAAGTGTTAAAACATGCTACAGTCTATCCCTTGCTTAAGAGGCCGAACTTAGATCCTTCTGTTTTAGCCAATTATAGACCCATTTCAAATCTGTCTTTTACTACAAAGATTCTAGAAAAAGTAGTTCTGCAACAACTACAAAAGTTTTTAGATGAAAATAAGATCTTTGAGGTCTTTCAATCAGGTTTTAGAAAACACCACTCTACTGAGACTGCACTTCTGAAAGTTTTGAATGATATTCTATTAACTGGTGATGCTGGGGATCATGCTGTGCTTGTGCTCCTAGACTTGAGCGCTGCTTTTGACACTGTGGACCATGCTATCCTGCTTGCTCGCCTGGAACACTGTGTAGGCATAAAAGGAAGTGCTCTTGAATGGTTTAAATGATATTTCTCCAATCGAAGTTTTAGAGTTAATATGGGTGAATACTCCTCTGAGGTAGCTTCTTTGTCATGTGGTGTTCCCCAGGGATCCATTTTGGCTCCTATTCTTTTTTCATTGTATATGCTCCCATTGGGTTCTATTTTTAGGAAGCATGGTCTGTCCTTCCATTGCTATGCAGACGACACTCAAATCTATTTGCCCTTAAAACAGAGTTCTAATGATCTGGAAGCTCTTATGTCTTGCCTGTCTGATGTGAAAGCCTGGTTTTCTTTAAATTTTCTTAATTTCAGTGAGAGTAAAACTGAAATAATTGTGTTTGGTCCGTCAGCTTCTCGTAGTACACCGAAAGTAAATCTTGGTGATTTAACCTCTTCTGTGAAGCCTTGGGTAAAAAAATCTGGGTGTCATTTTTGATGACGGTTTAAAATTTGACAAACATTAATACGGTGGTCAAGTCCTGCTTTTTTCAGCTTCGACTTCTAGCAAAAGTAAAACCTATTTTGTCTAGTAAAAACTTTGAAAAAGTAATTCATGCTTTTATTACATCTAGATTAGATTACTGCAACTTGCTGTATTTTGGGATTGGTCAAACAGCCCTATCCCGTTTGCAGATAGTTCAAAATGCAGCTGCTAGGCTTTTAACGAGTACCAAAAAACGGGATCATATTACACCAGTTTTACATTCTCTGCACTGGTTGCCTGTGCGCTATCGAGTGAATTTTAAAATTCTTCTCTTAGTGTTTAAATCATTAAATGGTTTGGCCCCTGCTTATCTATCAGATTTATTGACTGAACATCAGCCCCTCTTGTCTCTCCGGTCATCAAACCAGAGATTATTAAGCCTCCCGAAGTCGAGGCTGAAATGCAGGGGTGACCGTGCTTTTTCAGTTGCTGCCCCTGGTTTGTGGAATGCTCTGCCCCTCTGTATTAAATCTGCACCTTCATTATCTGTTTTTAAATCTATGCTGAAAACTTACCTTTTTGATTTGGTGTTTTATCAATGAGAACTTTCTACTGTATTGTTTCTTTTAGTTATTATTTTTGTACTGTCGTATTTAAAATGTTTTTATTGTGCAGCACATTGGTCAACCCATGGTTGTTTAATAGTGCTATATAAATAAAATTGACATTGACATTGCCATTTAGCGTTTCTATAAAAAAAGGAAAAATAAATAAAATAAATAAAAATAATACTGATAAGATAACAAAACTACTACGAATTCTGCTACTAATAACAATAGACACTTTTAGGGCCAACGTCACAATTACATCACAGCGCTAGCTGGAGGCAAAACAAAGGGAAAACTGGAGGCGGCCAATTCAAACCAGCGCAGATTCGGCTACACAAGAAGCTTAAAATATCATCTTGTTGTGATGTTGGGTGCCCGAATCGATGTAGTAGAGGCTCCAATTTGAAATTTTAACGCATACCTGCTGCCACTGCCAGTCAAAAAACGACGACAGCTGTGGTTAAACGAGATAAAATGAGCGGACTGGACAGAAACGATCGTCGAAAAGGCTCGCGTTTGCAGCGCACACTTCTTATCAGAAAAGGTTAAACAAAGTATTGTCTTCTGTTGCTATGGGCACGTCTAAAGATTTCTTATGGATCTCAGTACTGTTGTGTATGAAATAATGTCTGTGTGCATGTGTGTAAAATAACAAACTGACGATTTATATGCTTAATCATTTGTAAATGTATATACATTGTTGTGATTAATTGTGGCTTGAATAATGTAGCTGTAAAAATAGTTGCCTGCTGACACTGAAATACATATACAGCTTCATGACTAGATAGACATGGTGAGTTTGTCTTAACTATACACGTTAGATGTGAGTCACTCAACCGGAGGTCATCCTGTCAGATCGTCCATCCTTTCAGTAAAAGCGTGTGCGGGTTGGCCAATCTGGTTTTGCCCGTTAAAGTGAACCTTTTCAAATAACAATCACGGTCCCGGACAGTGAGTGACCTTACATATGCAGGTAAAATCGGAATTTATTCAGTTATTGTTAAAAAAACAAGCTAACAAACTTCATAGCTAGTGTTAGTGAAGCGGTCAGGGGACTCTTTCTGCCTCCACCTAAGCTCCGCCCACAGAAAAATGTCACAATGTTTACTAACAGAAAAAGAGTCTATATAAAACACACTAAGGATTAATGAGCTGCTGGGTTCATGAATATTAATCACATAGTCTGCGTTCGTTTGAATTGATTTGCTGAAATCAAAACAGTGATGATAATATTTGAGCGCTGGCCAATGAGATTGTCGTTTGCGCGTTAGTTTCGCCCACTACAAGAGAAACCGGCAGTTCTTAAAAGCTGAAGAATTCCAAAGGAACTCCAGGAAAATGCAACAAAAAATATCGTTTACATGTAGCGTGTCAATTCTGCATGTTATGTAAGACTCTCTCGCTCTGTATCTTTCTTTGAGGGTGTGTGAGACAAAGCAACGGTGAGTCGTGCGCCTTCACACTAGAGTTTACAGTACGTCAAATACAGGTAGCTTACACTGCGTTAACGGTAACGGTGTTGTAACGGGGGAAGCAGTAATTAGTTTGATTACTCGTTACTGAAAAAAATAACTCCGTTATTCCCATCACTGGAAACAAGAAAGGCACATCCCACACGACTTGAATTTTCAACTCTAATAACTGAAATGAGGTCCACTGCTCTGGACAACAGCAATATCGCAGTACCACAACACACTACAAAAGTAGAAGAGTAGAATAGAAGCTAGAGCAGAAGTACAAATGCATAAAAAAAATAATCTTATTTTAGTAGCTGCTTTTGTATTGTGAAATGTTATACAAATGCAGTAGAATGGAATAGATATTACTCCACTTGTTTTTGTCACTTTTTCAGTATGTCACTGCCTCTTTGTACTACTTGTTTAGACCCAAGATAGCTAAGGCCCCAAAGGAAAAGCAAAAATGGAGGGAGAGAAAGAGAAAGTCAGACAGCTATTGTTCAAGGTTCTCCAGTAGCCACAAGGCATACATATTTACCTCAAACTCTCTCTTTTCCTCTAAGGCTTGTGTCTCTGAAGGGTTTGCCATCCTCTGTGCTGTGTGAGTGTGTTTCCTTTGTATAAATGTGATGCACAGAACACACATGCTAACAGATGGAGGTTATAGGATTAGAGTGTTCTACAGAGTTAAAGCCAAGCTGTTTCTGTCCCACCCACTCTTCTTTGATATGGGTAATTACAGCATTTGCTGTGGTCCCACTGAAGTAACTTATGTCTTATGCACTAAAACGCTGATAACAGTGATCTCTTCGCTTCCGGCTGAGGGATTCCGAGTCAAGATTTGTTAGGATGTCACCCATTACAGCCAGGGGAAAAATACAGTCGCCCGAAAGAGTATTTGGAGAGTCAGAAGCCAAGTTAGAAGTGGCCACATCTGTTCTTATGTTAAACATTGATTGGAGGGAACTCTGAAAACTTACACCATTTTACTATTCTGGCTATGAACTGCCCACTTGGGTAGGAAGAGACTACATATAGGGCTAGGGGTCATTTCCTGTGTAAGTGAGCATTTAGGGCCAGTTTTACTAACAGCTTGCGCCAGCGCAAATCGTCTTTTGGCATTAAAATAGTACTGTCAGGTTTTACTAAAGACACGCAGTGAAGAATTAGCACTGAATAGGCGTGGACACAGTTATTTTTGCACCTGACCTTATTGAATATGTATTTCTAGGAGTTTATATTTCAGATGCAAAATTTTTGGGAGGAGAGTATTCAAATGAATCACACAACACAACAAAAAAGCACGTCTTAAACTATTTTGCGCTTGAAATTTATTACACAATTTTATTGAAAATTGTTTCTAGTAGGAGGCGCCGCAGAGCTGATAGAGTGCGTGGTAGAAGGGAGAGGATTTTTTTCCACACATAATTTATTTGGAATGCAAGAAGAACACAAAAATATTGTTTGCCAAGGCATGTTATTTTTCATTTACTTCAGGAAATAAAAGACGACTTGGAACCCTCAACTAAGAGTCACGCAATACCATGTCTATCAAAATTTCTTGCAACTTCTTTGGCCTCTGGTTCTTTTCAATGTACTATGGCTTCATTTCTTTATTCTTTATTTATGACTGCTCTAATTTGCGCTGCGCTTGGTATATTCCGTTGGTCGATATGTAAATGAGATGTTGCGTCTGTGTTCTTTAATTTGCGCATTGTTAGTAAATCACCCGCAGAAATTTCCACGCCCAAGGGCGCTCTTTTGGAATTGCGCTCTCGCGCTAAATTTGCCCTGTTTAGTAAAACTGGCCCTAGGTGTTGGTAGTAATTAGTGTTATTGTTCAATAATAGTAACGACTTACTTCCTTTATCTTGTTTCTTCCTTTAGCTTGCCATTTCAGAGAAAGCTCTTGCCATTTGTGTGCTTGAGCTGCATCAAAATTTGGGTGTGGCGTCTAAAGTTGACACTTTTTGCACCATTTTTGCTTTAACAATTCCAAATGCATTAAGCTCTATGGAGTGGCCAGTTCTTTACCAGACAATTTGCGTATCATTGTGTGGATGGAACATAAATCAAAACAAGATTGAAAAGATACTAGAAACATTTTGTTGTACGACACATGGCAAAGGCATATCATACATCATTGTTTTCTTTCTACGCTTGTGCAGTCGGTGTTCTGTGATGCTGTCTACAGCAATTTTCATGTGGAGGTCAAAGTGCTGCATGATGCTTGTGTTGAGAGGTGCGTCTCCTCTCTTCTCTATCAGTATCGGCGGCTGCTATGGCTGGTTGCTAGGCAACCACATCTCTGCACAAAGGCGGAGCCCAGCTGGGGTGGACTAGTCTGCCAGTCAGCACGTCCTTCCGGAGGTGTGACTGTGAATGTGTGAGTGTGTGTGGAGGGGTTATTGAGTTTACTGTATGTACAAGCAAAAACGCTTACAGATCCTTGTCAATTCATATGGCCTGAAAGAAAAAGATGCTTGCATGTGCAAAACTTGTCACCTTTTATTGTCTGCCAGGCAAAAATTGTAGTATACCAACAAGCCACATGATTTTAGGTATAATGCATGTCTGTAGTACAGCACTGCAGTAATGGTGTTGCTTGCCCTTGCAAATACCCCTAATAATTACTGAGTGGAATAACAATAATTTTGCTTATGCAGAATTGAGTGGAATTTAAAATACAGTGGAATTTGTTAGATCAGGGTTTGATTTTTCACTTTACTTTTTGTGCCTGAGAAACAGATGTTCACCCTTGATTAGAATGGAGTTAGTTCTGAAAGAGGCATAATTATTATCTGAAAACCGCACCCCTTAATTCTGGTATCGCTCCAAAATAACACCAGGCAAAGAGAGGAGACAAAGAGACGGGGCCATTTTTTTTCTTTCTCTGTACTCGCCTGCAGTCTAGTGGTTGTGCACTACACCATAAACCTTGTGTCTAGTATTAGACTCAACAGTGTCACACCACACAGCCGAGAATGTTTAATGTACCACATTTCTTAATTTCTGTATGAAATCAGAACATGAAATCAGGTCTCGAGCTGCATTTTTATGTTTCTAAATGTGCACTTATAATATTAGTAAGACCTGTACATCAAAAACATCAAGTAAGATTAATAAAATAGAATTAAAAGACCATGCTCAGCCCCGATTTTAGCCCTGTTTAAAGGGCTGTGTCTACTTTAAGACCTCATTATAAATGCAACTGTAAATATATTACACGTGGAACGGTTCTGAAACCTTATCTGCCAAGATTAACTAATCATGAAAAGTGATGATAGTAGTATTATATTTAGCTTACATTAAGCTAAAATTACATATTATTGTAGTTTATCAAAGTCATGTCTTTTGAGGGCACGATTATAATCTCATCACTGCAACTTGATTTCTGCACTCACACAAATGCTTTCATCATAACTAACAATGCAAACACAATGTATATAAGAGATTCATTGTGCAGTGTAGATGGCATCATTGATTATAACAGGGTTTTAATCAGGGTGACAATGCAGAACTGATTCACTGAGCTGAAGTGACTGACAGCCACAGCGGTGATCAAGGGAGTGTTTGCTTTCTTTAAGCACAATTTAAATAACAGTTGATTTTCATGCTGCTAAGAGGGATAATATGAAGTTGACTATTTAGACACAGCGCATAAACAAAAGTAATGATTTTGCGACAAATAAAATCTGACTGTATTTGTGTCCTTACTTCAGAGGTTTGTGTTAGACTTTAACATTGTCCATGGACAGGGTTGTAAAAATTCTGTCATAATCTGTTATTACCCCTCATAATTATAATAGCAAATTTAATTATTTTTGTTCACATTTTCAGTTTTAATAATGAACCTACAGGACAAGCATATACGCTTATGCTTTTATTTATTTATAAGGAGAACAGATGAACAGAGACTGTCCTCCCTTTTCATGTTCAACACCGCACCATGCAGTGACAGCGGAGGAAACTAAAATCAAAATATGCTAGGGCTGGGTAAAAAAAAAAAAAAAGATTTCTTGATTTTAATAGATTCACATTTTTATGAATCAATCAATTTTGTTTTCAGCTGATGAATGAACCGTACATATAGTGCGCCTCCCATACAAAAAAATCACAGTAGGTTAGCTTTGTGCGTTGTTACTTTTGAAATGAAACAAGTCTCATATTTCAAATTCTGTCCATTTGTTAGGAAATTCAAGCAATAAATACTGTTTTGGTTTTAGGTATTACTTTAATGTGGCGTGATAGATCGCTGCATCATCTCTTTCGCTACTCGCCTGTGCGTAATCAAAGGCATATCAAGGCCAACGTGCAATACTATAAATGGTCACTTTACTCAGATTGCTCAATGTGAATATCATGACCAAGTCACTTGCTCTATTTACTTGTAAAATTGTACTGTACAGTCTTACAGTCTTATTTATTGTCTGTGGTTATATGTTTGTTTTTCTAACACCAGTCAGGAGCAGTGCTCCTAATTTCGTTGTATGCAGAGAAATACAATGACAATAAAGGCATTCAATTCAATTCAATTCAATCAAAAGACTGGTGACAGTTTCATTTTTGTTCTGGAGCTGATGATCCCGCACTTTGCTGCCACACTGGAGCACACTCGCCACCAACTGGACAGGGATGGGATTATAAATTACAGTTATAAATTACAATAGATCATCCTCAGTGTAATCTATCAAAGTGACAGACGGCCTTCAGATTTTTCCGTCACTGCTAAAAGAATTCTGTCAATGATGGGAAATTTTCGGTTAACGCGACCTCTGCCTTACGTATACATATTCTGTAAGAACAAACATGCATACATATTGTCGCATTTCTTTCAGGTCCATATCTTTTTGTAAAAGTCTGTTTGCAAAGCCTTTGCTAAATTATGACTGCTTTAGTAAAAAACCCACAGTAAAATATGCCGACAAAAAATATACCAAACAAATAATGCTCTGCTGAGAGATTCACATATTTGAAACAGCCACTTTCCTAAAAATAGGGCCCTTTGAAAGGTAATGTTTCTTTTAGTTAAATGATCCCATTGTAGTTTTTCTTTCTTCACTAACATGCCAATGGGCGGGACAAAGAGATGATGATGAAGAAGTAGGCATTGATGTGTGTTTGTGCAGGCAGTCTTGTGCTGATGTATTCATCTCTATTACATAATAAAGAGGAGGAAGTAGTCATTTTGGCAGCTTGGTTTCAACAAAAGCTGTTTTTAGACTAATGTCAAATTCTTCCCATAGGTGATGCTACAACTGATTTTTTTTCTTCTTCTTCTTTAACTTCACTGCCGTGTGATCAAGTTAAATAAGTATTCATCTTCTTTGGGGCAAATTCTCACTTTTTCTTCAAATATCACTTAGACAAAAGTTTCAGCAGCTTATAATGTCAAATCTGAACGTCAACTGTTATGAAATTTAGCAGATACATACAAGGGGCCCTCATTTATGAAACGAACATATGACAGAAAATTGAGCGTATGCTTGTTTCTACACAAAACTTGGAATTTATCAATATGGACGTAAGCGGTGTCTACGATCAAATCTCATGTCAGTTTTGAGTTAGCTGGACCTGCATGCAGCCTTGTAAATCTCTTGGAGATTTGTACAAATGACAGCATTTTGTTCATTTGGTCCCACTTTATATTAGGTGGCCTTAACTACTACATACTTACTTTTAAATTAATAATTTGATACAATGTACTTATTGTGTACATGTTTTTACACTGTACTTATATTTTTAAAAATACCTATTTGTAGTTACATCTGTAATTTCTGTAATTACATTTATAATTACACTGTTGACGAACCCCTTACACATTAACCCACCCTTAAACCTCCCCATATCTCCAAACATGTCCCTAACCTTACCCATATGCCACCTCAATAGCAGCAAAAGTGTTTTGCAATACAATATGACCACAATAAGTACATTGTACTTATTTTTGATGTAAGTACATAGTAGTTAAGGACACCTAATATAAAGTGGGACCGTTCGTTTAGATTATTTTCCTGACCAACAAATGTAGCTCATTAGTCAATCTCTTTTTCTTTTTTTTTTTCTTTTTTTCTTTTTTTTTCTAGGGCTTTAGCTTTTGTATGGGCAAATAGCAGCATAAACAACAGACCGTGAAGATTCACACATTGTCACATCATGCACCTGCAGACCTTCTGTGAACAGCGAAAAACAGAAATTAAGGATAGGCTATAAAATAAATAGGGCTACACAAAATATATGCATCTTAAAGCTGCAGTTTGTAACTTTCTTTGGTTAAAAATGATCTGAAATCAATATTTGAGCAAGTACATAACCAGCCAGAGTTCAAAACTATCACCTTACTTTAGCCCGATTCACAACGGTTATCTTATAATAATGTTTTCTAATCTGAGTGGTACAGGTAGGTTTTCAGGGGAAATTTGAGCATGTCACTGCGTCATTGTCACGTCTGTAAACATGAAGTTGTCCCGGCTAGTAGGCAATCGCACGTAAGGATCTTTCAGGTGGCAGATCGTTTATAGCCTTTTCTCACAGCAGCTAGAATAATTAAATGTATCATTTTAATGGCAGATTGTAATCCAGAAAGGATTACGTGTTTATGAAACATGTGAATGAAATTAAATTATATTCCCATTTTAAATGTGCTGATTACAGATAGCCTAGGCTTACACAAGATTTGTATTTTAAAGAAAACCAGTTCGAATGGCATGACAATTAGATTAGACTGTGTACAGAAATTGAAATCTACACGTTAATACACACTATACCCATAGTCACACAATGCTGATGTTGTTACCATTAATAATTTGAGAATAAAGTATAACAATACAATAATAATAATTTGCATGGTTTGGTGTGATATGAGCTAACAGATCGTTAGATTTAATCACCATTGGTAGTGCGATTTATTGTAATGTTTTTTTCCTCAGTTGGTCAGAACAACGTGGCAGACTTGTTACTTACTTGTTCAGATGACAATATATGGTGAAAATTCTTATTTGGGTCATATATTCCAAGACGTAGGCTAGAATCTGTGATTCTGAAGTACAGTGGATATCCTCACCAGTGCGGTGACTGACTGTCACACATTCACCTTAAAACATTAGATTCATCCGCGCTGGAGCCGTGCCAGAGGACATCACACGCAAGCAAGATAATTCCACAAGTAACTGCAATTCCAGGTTTTCAAACAGAGATGGCGACAAAGAGGCAAAACTTATGGACTGCAGCTTTAAATAATTAACAGATTAACAATTTTTAAAAAATTTAAAAAAAAAAACAAAACAAAAAAACTGTGACAAGTATAGGCTATACTAATTTTTGTGATACTCTTAATGTGTTTTTGTTTTCTTTATAACTTCCCTAGTGAAAAATAAATATACTAAAATATATATTAAATACCTTTATTTCATGCTAAGTATACTACAAATACATTTTCATGTTTTTGTACTTAATAAAATGTCCTGCAATTGTACTTTTAGTATACTAAATTGGTATACTTAAAGTCTGCTAAATTTGAATAACTAATTTTGTACTTAATGCACTTTAATTGTGCAGAAGTAGTGCTAAAGTACAATTAAAGATATACTTAGTGTATTTTATTGTGCTAAAGTGTAACTATTGCGTTAAAGTGGAGCTATTGCAAGTATACTTCAGGTACACTTGAAATATTTTGCATTTAAAGTCCGATATTATTCAAAGATCATGCAATCCTCATCAAAAGTGACTGTAAAGGAATTCAGCTCTCCTTAAGCTTTTATTATGAATTTTTAGCTTTAGGGAATTCAAATATTAAAATTAGGGTTGATTTGATATGATTAATTGATATTAATCAAAACATCCGATTTATACTTTATTAACAATTGTCCCGCGATTTGTTATATCAGTATATCTGTAACGATTTCGTTTATCTTATTCGGGGCCAACGAAAAGAACAAA
>JAFVLL020022022.1:0-30403 GCA_021397915.2 Tor tambroides
GAGCATGACGTATTTTGTATGAAGTTTTGAAAAAGCAAAGAACTGAACTGATCTGAAACCCATGAAATACACTGAAATTGAGAGACCTTAATATAAAGTTCTTAATGTCAGTTTGAAGGAGAACATGGTGTATTTTGTATAAAGTTTTTTTAAACAAAGAAATTGAACTGAAACTGGAATATAAAAAGTGATTCTTAATATAGTTTTAATACAGTTCTTAATGTCTATTTGAAAGAGAGCATGACAAATTTAGTTATAATTCTTTGAAAACCAAGATATATTAAAAACTGTAGACATAAATAAATGAAGATGATTAATTTAGCCCGATGTGTCAATTTACCCCCAGTTTAAAAACTGAAACTCAGGCCCTGTATATATATATATATATATATATATTTAAGTAATTTGAGTATGTAGGAAAACTGACTCAATTACATAATTTGCGGTGTTTCATGGGAGTGGGCGGAGCTTTGCTCACTGCAACTCTCTGATTGGCGGAATTTCTGTAAAGCATTGTGGGTAATGTAGTTTTCACCACAAATTCTGCTATTAAATATGATTATTTTAAAAATAAGTTGAATCAATGTGAACAGATGGTTCAACAAAAGCATATACAATCAATTAACAACCTCACAACAGGTCTGTCTTTAAAGTTTGATCAGTCATTGTTAAAAATCAATGTTTCTATGGAGAAAATGAATGAAGTTTTTACTTCCAAAACCTGATTTTATGTCATAAAACATTAAAGTATCTTGAGCTTGTGTTAACCACCATAGACCTTATTTCAGGCATTTCAACTAAAAACACACTAAGAAAAATCAAAGAAACAATTGACTTCAGCACAACGGAACCAAAGGTTTTAAAATGCAACACATTTCAGAGTTTTGGCCTGCAGCACTCTATAATTCCCTTCCTCACATAAAATACACTACTATGCAATATGCATACTAGTTTATTTCAAAAACATTATTATACCACTCCAAATAAACCCGGTTTCTGACAAAACTGAGAATTTGTCTACATGAAGTAAAGGGCTTGTTAGCTACGACTGTGTGTCTGCCCCTAAAGCAACTCAAAATATCTGCTTTGTGTTTAGATGCAGTAAAAGTCACTTTCGATTTACTGCCGTCATAAAATGTTGAGATGCATCAAAGTTTGCTGCCTTCTCAAAACTGCAATGGATGCCAGAAAATAGGGAAAACATGGTGAAAAGTACATGCAAATATGTAGGAAAATGAGTAGTGTGTGACAGAAAATGGACGTTCAGGCGCTCATGTGAACATAAACCTGCCAAACAAACGACCTGTGAGAACATCAGACGCTGTTACTCACGGCTGGACGGACGGAGAGTCACACACACACACACACACACACACACACACACACACACAGTTGCTGAAGCTCTGAGATCATTTCCCAGTGACACTTGAATTGAAACGCCGTGGCCTCCATCACCACAAACAAGTCAAAACACGTCAACATCATGTAATGAAGCCACGTTTCATGTCAACATCAACCAATTTATTTAGTGTTATTTCTAAGGTATTATAGTTTTTATTAATATTTTGACTTTATTTTTATATTTTTATTTCAGTTTTTAGTAAGTTGGTTAAGTGTCACAGAACGGGTTTCAGTTTATTGGCATAAAGTCACTCTTCAGCTTCACCTCAGGCAGCAGTTATTTTTAACATTCATTTTCATAACAGTCTTCAGATATTTTCATTATCTCCATTACGACCATGCCCCCCCCCCATTTTTGAAACCCATTGATGATCAAAATGAGAAATTGCCAAAAATGCCCATCCCTAATTGATATACTATTATAGTTTTTATTAATATTTTAAATTGGCTTTTATTTTTGTGTTTTCAGTTTTCATTTTGAATTTAAGTTTTTTTGTTGTTGTTGTAATTTTATGTATGGAGGGCCAAATTACTGAAAATTAAATTATTAAATAAATGTTGAAATATATAAATAAATCGTTAAATAGCCTACATAATTATATACACAAATAAATGCATAAATAAATAAATATTTCCATCTTTATTTGACCCTCTAACTCTAGCACTCTCTATTCTAATTCTATTTGATCTATTTGTTTTCTTTTTTATTTAAAAAAACATGACCCTTTAAGACTTGTACTCTGCTTGTTTTCTATAATTTTTTATATATATATTATATTACATATCTATATATAAATGAATGAATGAATGGATGAATAAATGAGTGAATGAATAAATAAATAAGTATGCATTTATTTATATATGTAACAATTTATTGATATATTTCAACATTTATTTAATAATTTAATTTTGAGTAATTTGACTCTCCATAGTTATGTGCTTTTATAATTTTTATTAATTTTATTATTATTTTTTTTAAGATTACTACTCGGGTTTTATTTATTTTTTATTTGAGTTTTAACTTTAGTTCTTATTTATTCCATGTCAACATCATCCAATGCAATGCAGTGTTATTTTAGTATTATTAATATAGTATTATTTTATTCTATTATAGTTATTAATATTCTGAATTCGCTTTTATTTTTGTTTATAATTTTATTTCATTTTTTAGCAATTTTGTGTTTTTGTCATTTTTATTATTATTATTTATTTTTTTACTATTCAGGTTTTATTTATTTTTTATTTCAGATTTTCACTTAAAATTATTCTAATTATTTTCCAGGGCAATATCTCCAATTTTCTTTTAGTTTAAGTTGTTCTAATAATTAATTTTATTTTATTTCAGCTTTATTTCAAATGACAAAAATGTTTTAGTTTGAGTTAAAATAACTTGAGTTAACAATAACAATCCTGATGCAATGAAGCAAAGCATCCAACAAACATAAAATATGTGATGTGCATAAATCAGCTGCTGTAATGTGATGCACAAAGTTCAAGCAAACTTAACTTGGACTGTCCACTACTCAATCTGTTCAATTTGGACGCTGTGCTAAAAAACTGGACAGACCGCAACAGAACAGAATTGAATGGAAAACAGCATGATTCACAGCCAGATGCATGCATACACTGACTAACTTGGAGAACATTTATACTGAATAATACTTGGAATTCAACAGTATGTGTGTCAACATTTACTGCTAAAGGCAAATTCGTTCCAAAAGCGCTGTAGCGCAGGGGACAAATTAAGAGACGCATCGTCTCAGTGAGGGTTTTAGCACAGCCCAACAGTCACTGAACAGCATGTTAAAAACCCTGCCAATAATTAATAGCCGGTAAAGCACCATCACTAAAAATATTAAAGCTTAGGCTACTTGACCATCCTGACCCGTCCCTAGTCGAGTGGAGCGCTGAATTGCTGATGTGAGTCATGTGAAAGGACCTAAAGGGCTAGTCAAAATCCAGCTTATACCACAAACACCCCTCTCTGGTCAAGCCTGGCATTCCTGTTTCACAGCCGAGGGCACGACGCTAGCGAGAGAGAGAGAGCATCAGCAGTATGAGTCACCAACATCAGCTCATAAAACTCAACAGCTTCTGTTCTGTCCTGCTTCCCAGCGTCACACGAACACACTGCCTACACACTCGGCCTGTTGCACACTCGTTTGTGATGCTAATGGCCTTTAATTTCACGCCGCTGCGTCTCGTACTTCAGGTAGAAGGAGTCTATGTGCAGACGGAGTGAATTATATTCCTTTCAACTGATTGTCAAGGTGCCTGAGGGTGATTTTGACATATGACGGCCTCTCCTACACGCCGTCGCCCACGCAGAGCTATGAAAGGCACGCTGGTTACGAAAGGAACAAAACATCAGTCAGGATCTCCTCAGCTAGACGCTGCCTTCTAGGGATGCCAGATGCATCAGCGCATACGAACATCGTGCAAATGTAAAAATGTTGTGATATCAGTTCAGTCCTTCCACAATAGACTGATAAACGCTCACATGCAAATTTGCATGTAAACTAGTGTGCACTTCTTGGTCAAAATGCCATTTTGAGGCATTTTTGCACAGCTGAGTTCAGTTCCTTTCTCAAAATTCAGTGTAACGATGCAATGCTGCATAAAAGCCAGACTAAATTAAACCTGCTCTGGCCCAGCTCAGTAGACGTCGGTGTAATTGTTGCGCAAATGCATTCGTACAGTACCACCTTTTAGCAGCATTAAACAGAAGACACTATAATGCCACTTCAGAGGCGATTTTATGCCAACTTTGCAGTGTAAACTTAGCACTGGTGAGGTATTAACTGCTAATTAAGTGTCTTAATTGAGTTAAGGCTTCTCTGTGCCTGCTCAACAAATTGTGTAAAGACATAACGCAGCATAAAAGTCACAATAAATTAAGCCTCAGCCCCTTGTATGAAAGCACACCGTTGTATTTGCTATGTAAATGCATTCATGCCATCTCTGAGCCGCAAACAGTCAGTGTAAATGCCACTTCAGAGGCGCTTCTGTGCCATCTTTGCAGTGTAAATTTGGTGTTAGTGAGGTGTTAACAGCTAGTTATGTCTTAACTGAGTTAAGCTGCTCTGTGCCTGCTCAAAATTCTGTGTAAAGAAATAATATAGCATAAAAGCCAGACTAAATCAAGCCTGCTCTGATCCACCTCAGCCCCTTGCAGTAAACATGCCTCAATGCCACTACAGAGGCACATCTGTGCCACTTTTGCAAAGTAAATTTGCCACTGGTGACGTATTAATAGTTTGTTATGTCTCAGGTTAAGGCTGCTCTGTGCCTGCTCAAAATTGTATAAAAATGCAATGCTGCATAAAAGCCAGACTAACTTGTTATGCCTGCTCTGATCCACCTCAGCTCCTCGTATCAAAGCATACAGCTGTATTTGCTGTGCAAATGCATTCGTATCACCTCCGAGCAGCATTAAATGGATACCTAAATGCCACTTCAGAGGCACTTCTACGCCACCTTTGCAGTGTAAACGTGGCATTGGTGAGGTATTAACAGCTAGTTATGTCTTAACTAAGTTAAGGCTGCTCCACGCCTACTCAAACTTCAGTATAAAAACGTAATGCAGCATAAAAGCCAGAGTAAATTAAGCCTGCTCTGATCCACCTCAGCCCCTCGTATAAAAGCACACCATTGTATTTGCTGTGTAAATGCATTCATGCCACCTC
Source organism: Tor tambroides (assembly GCA_021397915.2). Lineage (NCBI taxonomy): Eukaryota > Metazoa > Chordata > Actinopteri > Cypriniformes > Cyprinidae > Tor > Tor tambroides. The sequence goes on from JAFVLL020022022.1 coordinate 5,088, forward strand.
TGAGCAGCATTAAAAAACACCTACAGTAAATGCCACTTCAGAGGCGCTTCTGTGCCACCTTTGCAGTGTAAATTTGACATTTTTGATGTATTAACAGCTAGTTATGTCTTAACTGAGTTAAGGCTGCTCTACGCTTGTTAAAACTTCAGTATAAAAATGTAATGCAGCATAAAAGCCAGAGTAAATTAAGCCTGCTCTGAGCCACCTCAGCCCCTCATATCAAAGCATATAGTTATACTTGCTGTGTAAATGGAATCGTACCACCTCTGAGCAGCATTAAACTGTCACCTAAATTTATTTAATTAATCACAGCCTTTGCAAATTTAACAAACACTATAGGCCACATCAGACTATGACTGTAAATGACAATGCAGTTTAAAAAAAACCTTCATGTTGTATTGTTTTACAGTATCAAACTTAATCATTTCTTAGATTTCCTAGTCCTGATCTGGCTACTGAAATCCGGTCTGGTCAAGCGGGTTCATCTGTCACATGGCCAGCACAGTTTCCGCTCACACTTTCTGTTTGTCCTTCATTCAACATGCATAATAAAACACACAGGCCGCATGGAGCGACTGTACGGACGTCCGGGTAAACGACCCATAAATGCCAAAGATATTCCCACAGCATTCATTAATCAATCGCTGCCCTTTAGGACTAAATATCTCATCTCAATCACACAGAAGTGCGCGTCAAGGACTTACAAGTAGTAAAGCATGACATTGCACAAGGATACGCAGAGGTTTGGCCTCTACGAGAATGCAAAATAAATTTAGAATGCAAATATACAAGTGTAAGCGATTCATCACAGCAGGGTTATTATAGTAAACTAAAACTAATACCATACAAAAAAGAAACATTTTCATTACTTGAAATAAAATACTTTACTTGAAATTAAATAATATATTATTGAAACCTTAATTTTTTATTTTTATTTTAGCTAGTTGCCAACATTTCTTGTTTTCATTTAGTTTAACTTTTTGTACTAATACTACAATAAAAATTAATTAAAACTATATAACACATTTAAAAAATAAAATAAAAATGACAATATAAAACGAAATCTAAGAAAAATCTAAAGACAGGGTAATCTAAAACCTCAGAGCATATTTAACATGTTCATAGAGCATTATTTTCAGCTTTATATTTGGTATATTGTACAGTCATCAGTAAATATTTTTTATTTTCACAGGGTTTTTTCATTGATTTTCTCAAAGTGGCAACCTACAGAGTCCCTAAAATAATAATAATAATTAAAATACAGACTTTTACATGCACACAAGAAACTTTTTGTGCCCTCGATAATCTATTCACATGCGCATGGGAATTTTTTGCATGCTTATGCATTACAATTTATAGTTTTATATAACCTATTTCCTTTGTGCATCACTATGAATAAAATAAGAGCATGGATGCACATGAGCACATGAGGGTGATGTCACAATAGGTGACTCAGTGTGCATCGTCCTATTTGCTAAGTTTAATGGTTTCTCGAGCGCACATATAAGTCTGTATATGTTTTATTTTTGCAAAGGTCCTTGAGGCTTTGTAATACGGTGCTAAGAATATTATGAGAAGAAACCCAAAACGCTTATAACCTGGCATAATCAAAAAGTGCATATTTGACAATCACTAAACAGCTGCCATGAAATCTCACTTCTTGTACAATAAATTTATTTTCATTAAATTCTTAATTTTCTATTATAAAACAAAAAAACTAAATAGGGTCAAAAGTCTGGAAACACACATATTTTTCCATTCTCTGCTTTCTTTTTTTCCATACTTTTTCAGACCTGGAAAATACTTAAATCAAATTCCATACTTTTCCAAACCCCATACAGAACACAAAAACTAATTCAAAATATTAATTAAAAACTGCAACTACAATAACACTGTCAGAGAGACAGCAATACTAGTAGTGCTACCATATCAGTTAACCAGACAGTCTACACTAGATAGTCACTAACTAGCCTCACAGAGGAGTGTCCAGTGTTTAAGGAGTTCGTCGTAGTTGTGACGCTCGAGTGTCTGGAAGCAGATAATGCAGACGGACGTGACAGACTGCTTCTGCTGACGTCACTGCAGACTTTGACTCCTATTGTGACGTCATCGTGAGAAATCAGACACAGACGAGAACCTCACAGAAACACCACACAGTAAAGCACAAAGAAATACCAAACCCACGTCTGTCTCACTTTTTTTTTTTTTTCATTTCACAGTCGAAAATATGCTAGGATTTACTTTAGGGCCATTAAGTTTTTTTTATGCTGGATGCTTTCATTTTGAGTTTGCAACTCTCTGCTATGATTATTATTAGTCATTACTGTGCTAAATCATGACAATGACTCAGGTCTGACATCATATTTAAAAAAATAAATAAATATATAAAAAATTATATTTTAAGATATTATAATATATAAAACAAACATATAAAAACATATATTTATGCTTATTTTTTAATATTCTGTTAAATTACTCTGTACAGTCATAATATTTTAAAAAGCAAAATTAAACAGCAAATTTACAATATATAAAATAAATATATATTTTTCATTTGTAGATTTTTTGTTCTTAATTATATAATACATATGCAAAAATATGATGTCATGATAAAATATTAATGGTGTTACAAAAAGACAGTTTTCTTTATGTAAAATTTAAGTCATTTTAATATATATATATCTCGATATTTAATTTATATATACTGTGTGTATATGTGTGTGTATGCATGCACACACACACACAAAAGCCAGTTTAAAATACTAACATGATATATTCAAATTTACATCATAGTAATGAGAATTACTCACACACACGCATATATGTATATGAGTAGTGTGTGTATGTAGTGTATATATATATATATATATATATATGTGTATAAATGTATATATATATATATATATATATATATATATATATGTATCTATATGTCTGTGTGTGTGTATACACACACACACACACACACACACACACACACACACACACACTAATGGTGTTCCAAAGACTTGGTTTTCTTTATGCAGCATACATTTATACATTTTATTATTTGCATATCGGACAACACAAACGTAAATTTAGATTTACATACAAACACACATTTCTCGAATTTAAGGAATGTAAAGAATGTGCAAGCAGAACTCTGAATTCTGTTTATGTTCTCACATCTTCATGTCAAGAACACGGCCTGCTCATATTACAAACCAAAAATACGAGGTATTATCGCAGTAGAGCACGCAGATCTCGGTGTTTGTGATGAACTGTATAGAGTTACAGTATGGAGGAGAGAAACTCAATGCAGGGTCGCGTGTGACGTCAGCGCGCGAGAGAAAAACAAGCCCAGAAATGTCTGATTCTGAGTTTTGGCGGACAGCGTTCAAAACACCTCAGAAAATAACGGTCGGAAAAGGCGCGTTACCTGCAGTTCGGCCCGTTCCATCTCCCATTGCGCCCGTTCCACCTCGAACCGGGCCCACTCGTGCTGCAGAAAGTGTAAAATCCCCGGAATACTGTACTGAGCGCGGGCCGTTTCTCCGCCGCCGCCGCCGCCGTCGTCGCCCGGTTGAGGCGCTTTGGCTCCACCGGGAAGAACCGAGTTGTTGTTGTTGTTGAAGAACACACCGGGGCCCGCCTGCTCGTCCATGGCTAGGCCAGGAATCGGAGGTCTGATCTACCGAACGGACGCTGGATTTCGTCCGAGAACGGGAAACGGGGCGAGCGCTCGACTCACCGCGCGCTGCTGCTGCTGCTGTCACTTCATGACGTTTCCGCTAGCGCTAGTCGACTCGCGAATGAATCGTTCTTGTGAACCGATTCTCTGAACTGAACCTGTCGAACCGATCAGAGTGGAATGAAATAAAACAGCTGACAAATAGCCTAACATGGATTCAGACTATGGAGGGCCAAATTACTGAAAATTAAATCATTAAATAAATGTTGAAATATATAAATAAATCATTAAATAGCCTACATAATTATATACATAAATAAATGCATAAATAAATATTTCCATCTTTATTTGACCCTGTAACTCTAGCACTCTCTATTCTAATTCTATTTTATCTATTTGTTTTCTTTTTTTAATTAAAAAAATGACCCTTTAAGACTTGTACTCTATTTGTTTTCTAACTGCTTGTTTTCTATAATATATATATATATATATATATATATATATATATATATAAATAAATGAATGAATGGATGAATAAATGAGTGAATCAATTAATAAATAAATATTTATTTATTTATGCATTTATTTATATATTTATTTATGTATTTAACGATTTATTTATATATTTCAACATTTATTTAATGATTTAATTTTACATTTCAGATTTTTTAGCTCGAATTCTAACAGATGAATACGATGTAAAAAGCGTATATTTTAGTGACGTGTCATACATCACTAAAATGTTATTTTTAATGATATATTTCACTTTTGTATTTATATCACAATTTATTTTAATTGTATTGAAAATGATTTATGTGTATGTTAGCATATTCTGAGACGTTTTTCACCATTTGAATCGCTTTGTAGCAGTGTTAATTTCAGTATTATTGAGATAATATTATTTTTTATACTTATATTTATATTTTATTACTTATATTTCATTTTATTTTTATATACTTATTCATTTTTATTAATATTTTTGAATTGGTTTTTATTTTTATATTTTCCTTTTCATTTTAATTTTAGTTAAAAGTTGTAATAATTTTGTTGTTTGTGTAGCTTTTTAAAAATGTCTTTATAGTTTTATACATTTTATTTAAATGTTGTTATTTTAGTACATCAAGTTAAACTAAATGAAAATGAAAAATGTTGCTTTGGCAACTAACTGAAATAAAATAAGTATAGGCCAATGTTTATATATATTTTTTTTATTTCAGTTAACATTTATTTAATTTGAAGTAACAAAAATATATTTTAATGATTTTAGATTGTAATGGTTTATTTTGTAATGATTGCAGTATTCTGTGTAGTCTCTCATAAAAACTGTCTATAATATTTATATAAGAATTAGAAAATGTTGTTTATTGCTTGTGTGCATGTGCAAAACTGTAAGGTGTAATATTAAACACACACACACACACACACACACATGAAGCTCAACTTGACTTGACTTGACATATATATATATATATATATATATATAAACAAAAAAAATATATACAGTAAGTTGAAAACAAATATAATAAACTTTGGATAAAAAGACTTCCACTAAATACCTTAAATACATTAAACTTGAAATATTAAAATAATAATATCAAACAAAAAGTGCATGTAACTGCAGGCATGTCTCAATGAAGCCTTTAAAGAACCGACTCGTTCAAACGAACCGATTCGGTCAAATGAATCGCTTCTCAAGGCTGGTTTCCGCTCATTTCACGCCCACAAGCAGGTCAACAGATCGCTGCCAGCACGAAACGCTCCGATTGGACAGAACCAACAACTCGTAATGCGAACAGCCAATCAGAGGCGAGTGCGCTGAGCATCCTGGGACTTGTAGTTCGGATGCGTTTTATCCTTTTTTCTTCCAAACGTTCTCATTCTGAGTAACTGTTTATTGTTTGACTAGCTGTCTAACCAGCTAAGTAAAAACACAACTTGAAGACTAAGAAATTACCGATTTTGATAAATGTAGACAAAAATAAATTACATAAAGACAATTTTTTGACAATAACCAATTTTATTACCACTAAAATAAATATGTAACAGTACAGTAATTAATGAAAGAACGAATGCAGGTTATACATGGATTAACATAATTACAGTCAAGCAAATGCTTGTGTCATAATTTCACAATGGATTCATTTGTTTAAGTGGTCATGTCATGTCATGCACGAACTGTTATACAACACAACAATACAAACCTCTGTTTTACACACCCATGTGTCTATTTCTAAGAAGGTGAAACCCGTGAACAACACAAAGATCCATTCAGAGCCTCATTTACCTGCGACATTGTAGGAACGTGTATCTTATTGTTGGCTACATAGCAGTTAGACAAAAACACATTACATATTAAAATAAAAAACGTTGCACATGCAAACATCAACACATTGTATTATTGTTTATTTGAAACTGATGATTTAATTATTATGAAATCGTGACGTGGGCGTGACGTCACGGCCGGCACAGTATTTAATTAGTGTGCTAGTGCGCTTCAGGATTAATTAGTGCGCGCGCAGATCAGATTGGTAACACAACATGCCTCCACTGGAGAAAACGCTACTTCCCAAACCTTTCAAACAGAGGAAGAGTTTAGGTAAGTGTCTTTATATCATGCTCTCGATTATTTAATGACATGCTGTGAAATTTAAAAGTTGTCTTTGCTTGTTTGTAACTTTGATCACCGATCAGCTACGAGGAAACACGAGGTGTCGGGAATCCGAACTAAGTTTCCGACTAAAATCCCGGTAAGAAACGCCCGGTTCTGAGTTTGGTGCACCTCTTTCCGGCTGTTTGCGTTAATTAGTGTGTATTTTAGGTGATTATCGAGAGATATCAGAGAGAGAAGTACTTGCCGCCTCTGGATAAGACCAAGTTCCTCGTGCCTCAGGAGCTCACTATGACCCAGTTCGTGACCATTATCAGGTCTGTCATCAGATGTGTGGGAAATGTCTTGAAAGAAGTTGTCATCTGACTGTCAAAAGTGTGTGGTGTGTGGTTTTTTTTTTTTTTTTTTTTTCCCCTCTCCCCCCCAAACAAGCTTTTTTCTTTAAGAGGTGTAAAAACTGTATGCAAATGTACAGTGTTTTAATGCATCAAAGCTTCACATTCATAAAATTCTTTAATACTATATATTTACTACGTTAAATATTAATACAAATAAGAATTAAATTTAAACCAATTTCCCCCCCTTTTTTTTTTTCTCTAAGTTTGAATAAAGTGTTTATGTAGTTTAATACATAATGAAATGCAAATGATATTGTTTTTATGGATGTGAGAATTTAACAAAATTTGTAGGTTTCTATATGCATTAGTTTTTGCATTCATAATGAGAGAGATAGAGAGAGAGAGAGAGAGAGAGAGATATATATATATATATATGAAATTATAAACATTTTTAATTGTATTAATAAAATTATAACACTTTATTGTATAATTCTATGAATGTTAATTTAAAATATTAAAATCTACACATGATTTTTATATAATTTCAGATTCATGGAATGTCAAATTATTAGTGCATATAACTTATGAATGTGAAACTTGGACTTTTTAATGTTTTCATGCTCATAAAATTAAGTTAAATTATAACAAGTTAACTTTATTGTATTAATATTCTATGAATGTAAATGTTTAAGAATATTTTTTTTTTTTTTTTTTTTTCCCCCCCCTTTCTCTCTCTCTCTACTTTCATAGAATGTCATATTAGTGCATGTAACTTATGGATGTGAAACGTTTTATAGGTCTGTGCAGTATGCATGCAAAATTAGTAGATGGTAGAGCGTATAATACTGGTTATGTGCATTTCATGCATTTGTCATACTGCACTAGTATTGGTAGTAAGATCCAGTGAGCAGCCCTGAGAATCCGCGAGGTGCTCGAGGCGTCAGCTGATCGTCACCTGGCTGGATTTAAGAGCTTTCTCACGCTGTGGCTTTTCCTTGTGTCTGATCTGATTTCTCAGGAATCGAATGACCCTGATGCCCAATCAAGCTTTCTACCTGCTGATCAATAACTCTGGCATCGCCAGCATGTCTCTGACCATGGCTCAGCTCTATAAGGACCATAAAGATGAAGACGGCTTCCTCTACATGACGTACGCTTCTCAGGAGATGTTTGGACACTGTCGTAATAACCGGTGATGTGTGTCCAGATGCCGTCGGGGGGGTTTTGAGGGTCCATGAGGTCTCATTTACTTCACTGAACTGAGATTAAGTATTTAAGTGTTTTGTATATAATGTTAGTGTTTTAGATATACTATTCTTTTCTAATGTATGTTTCTTTTTTGTTTTTTGTTTTTTTTTGTCTTTTTTTAATTGAGCAATAAAATGTCTTTAATTCATGCATCGGTCACTAGAGGGAGATGTCTGTTCATTCATGTGCTGCAGAAGCGTCCTCAAATATGCCTGACTAATAAAACTAAATGTCAATCTTTCATTGGTTAATCATGTCTTGATAGAAAATAAAGGATATTGTTTGTTTGATGCTGCACACTGATGCATTTGGGTGTTTTATTTATTTTCCCCAAGGTTTTGTCTTTAATTTGCTGTTAAAGTAAGTTTGTTTTTAGAAGCATTTCATTGCCTTTTAAAGATAATTGAACTTTAAAATGTTTATGTAAGGAGAATACTTTCAATGTGAGGGTATGTGTTTGTTTTTTTTTTTTTTGTTTTTTTTTTGGCATCAATTGTAGGTGGTGCAAAAGTGTTTTTCAAATTGAATGCTTAAGTCTACTCGTGATTAACTCAGTATATTAGTGACTTTGACCCATTTCTCAATACTTGCTTCAGTTTTAAAAAATAATCAATGTACAACAGCATCTGTGTGAGCTAAACGGTGGCTCATTTATCATTGCTTTGGCACAAAATGCATTCATGGACTACATCTATCAAATTGCATCCAAAACCTCCACCAGAAATATATACCAATTTGCATGTTTCCAAACAACTAAACTTCAGTTCAATACCAAACTTAAGATTTGCTAAATTTCTACAGCAATGTTAAAATATATCCCAAATCTAAAACACTAAATACCATCAAAATAATTATGTATCTGAACACCTACACAGGCGGTAGTCTTTTAATTTCATTACCAATTTAGGAATAATTTTGTAATGTAAACATGGATCATGTAGAGGGTTAATACTGGTGCTTGAATTTTGTATAAAGTGCTTGAAACTGAATTGTAATTGGTTGTAATGACAATACTTTATATTCTATTAATTCATAATATTACAAAGTATATTTTAAAATATCAAAAAGTATGCAGAAGTATGCATATCAGTGTACACAGTGTTAGGGAAACTTACTTTTAAAAGTAATGCATTACAATATTGTGTCACTCTATTAAAAAAAAAAGTGCATTACTATTGCATTAGTTACTTTTTATGGAAAGTTATGCATTACGTTACATTTGTATTTTTGTCACCTGAGCTGGTGCTTGCTTATTTGTTTTTAACAAAAAACCCAAAAGTTATATTTTTGGCAGCTATAAAGGCCCTTTCACACCAAAAGTTTCTCTTAACACGGGGACAGGAGAGCTGTCAGTGAAGAAATGGGAGAACTTGTGTTACTTGTTTAAAAAAAACAAAAAACTTGGATATTTTCTTGTAAAATTAAAAGTAATGTTACTTTACTAGTTACTTGGAAAAAAAGTAATCTGATTACATAACTCGCGGTACTTGTAATGCGTTATGCCAGAGACTGAGTGTGTGTTGTGTGTATATATAATTGACCACAGCTGTAAAGTTCTGGAAAAGCTTAAAAATGCACCTCAAAAGTACTTGAATTTGACTTTGGAAAAAGTGTGAGAACCCTGCATGTAAAGTACTGTATACTACAGTAGAGAGTTGTCATTGAATGACTTGATTTGAGACATGCATGAGGTAGTTTTAGTGCATTTTGGATGTGAAATTTACTGCTTTACCAAGCTGAAATTTGGTGAGGATCACTGTGTGACCTAAGTATTGAGAATTGTGTCCTTGCGATCGTAAAAACCATAATAAAATGAACTTGTGTAGTATTTGACCAGTTGTCAGCCTGCAGGTGGCGCTCTTGTGCTGCGATCGGCTCCTGTGTTCAGAGATCAGATGAGCTTCTTTCTCCACTGAGTTTCACCTGTGGGCATATTTAAAGATTTAGGAGTGAATTCACTTTGTACGAGCAGAAAGGGTCAATTTAATTTGGGTGTCTCATTCTGGTAATGAGGATTATTTAGCTGTTCATTTCATGGTAGATTATTGCGGATGCCTGGAGGATGTAGATTGGTATGATGGTCTGATAGCAGAAGCACATCTCTGGGGCTGTTCTTCACGCAGTGATTACATCTGAGTGATGCGTTTCCCTCTGAAGAGAGTCTGCTGCTCTGTGACGCTTGCTGTTAAAAGCACCTTTTTAATATTTTGTTTCATAAATCATTTTCAGAAGCAGGTAGATACCAAGTTGTTCAGTTGATAGAACGATAGACAGATAGATAGATAGATAGATAGATAGATAGAACGATAGACAGATAGATAGATAGATAGATAGATAGATAGATAGAACGATAGATAGATAGAACGATAGATAGATAGATAGATAGACAGATAGACAGACAGATAGATAGATAGATAGATAGATAGATAGACAGATAGATAGATAGAACGATAGATAGATAGATAGATAGACAGATAGACAGACAGATAGATAGATAGATAGATAGATAGATAGATAGATAGATAGATAGAACGATAGAATGATAGAATGATAGATAGAACGATAGATAGATAGATAGAATGATAGATAGATAGATAGATAGATAGATAGGTGGATAGATACATAGATAGATAGATAGATAGATAGAATGATAGATAGATAGAACGATAGATAGATAGATAGATAGACAGATAGACAGACAGATAGATAGATAGATAGATAGATAGATAGATAGATAGATAGACAGATAGATAGATAGATAGATAGATAGACAGATAGATAGATAGATAGACAGATAGATAGAGAGATAGATGGATAGATAGATAGATAGATAGATAGATAGATAGATAGATAGATAGATGGTTAGTTAGTTCTTGAGAATGTTTATGGTAGTTGATAGTATGAAGTGAATGTGAAGGTCTCTGTAGAGACTCTCTCTCTCTGTTGTTGGTCTGGTTAATGCCGCATGCTAATTAACAGCAGCTCTGAGATTCAGACTCTAAAGCTAATGAAGCTCGTCGTTCTTCTGCAGACCTCACGAAGATCCTCTGAACTTCTGGACCTGAAACACAAGAATGAACTTCACTATTTACTGTGAGACTCCTGACTCTTCTAAAGGACTTCCAGGAGATAAAATCAATATAAAATCAGCTCTTTAGAACTATATATATTTTCCGGGGTTCATCATCTGTTCCTCTTCTTTTAATCAAGGGCGTAGGTTTGATTTTGGCATTAGTGGGACATAATTTCCATATATTCCATAAAGCCATATTTCCATTCCAAGATAACATCCAACACAAATCTACTCCATATTGAGGTGAGGTAACCGGTTTACTGCTAACTAGTGAAACACTCCATTAATATGACGAGCTGCAGCTCTGAACACATGTTAGATGGAAACATCATGCTTTATGATGGAGTTTGTAGCTTAATTCACTAGATTTGAAATAGTTTGAGCTACAGTTCAATAGAAATCAGCTGAAAGCAGCCAGTCTCTCATAGCACTGAAGTCAATGTTCAGTTTATCAGTGTATATTGTAATAAATATTTGAGAAATGATTGTTGTATGTGATTGTAGTAGTCTATATAGAGTGATAGTCAATGTAAATACAGCAGATCAACACAAAACAGCAGAACAACATAAAGTTAAAGAGGCTAAACTTTGGTCTGGTAAACACTTTCATTGTGTCCAATGCCAACTGGGCATCAATAACAAGCTGTCAGACATCCAAAATCAGCCCTTCACCAGAGTCTCATCCAAAAATCTTCAGCATTTCTCACCCTCACGCTGTTCCAAAGCCGTATGCTGTGCTTTAATCTCCAAAGCTCTCAAATCTCGTTCATATCTGCATTAGATTCAGTGATGTGTCAGGTTTGAAACACCCACCTTAGTCACAGAAAACCCCCTTAATGGCACTTCGAGCTTGATAGTCACTGAAATGTTATACGGAAAAAAAGCTGAAAAACATCTCTATCAAACTTGAGTTGATAGAGTTGACATATGATTGACAGAAAATAAACCTATTTAGTTAAAAATGCCAAAATTAATAAAAAATAATAGAAAAAGACCAGATGGAACCAGACCCTAGAGTCTTTGTGCACTAATAGCAGATGAAATAAGAAAAGATGACCTTCAGGATGAGGACTGAATGTGATATTACCTGATTTTACAAATGAAATTCTTCACAACTACTGGGCAAAAAAAATCACTTTCCAAAACCTTCACTCTCTCTGATCTTCTCTGGTGGAATGAGCTGCTGAACTACTGAGACCAGCACATCTTTCAAAAAGCATCTGAATACAAGCAATTAACCATCAACACTCTTAAACCAATACACACACACACAGACACACACACACACAGACACACACGCACACACACACACACACACACACACACACACACACACACACACACACACACACACACAGACACAGACACAGACACACACACACACACACACACACACACACACACACTTGCTACACACACACAGAGACACACACACACACACACACTTCCTAATCTAGTTGTCCAATAAACCTGCCATTTTATATTACTAATATTTGACAAATTGCTTTGTTTCTCTTTTGTAAGAAGCTTCGGATCTGATAGTCTGCTAAATGCATAAATGTAAAATGAAATTGTAAATGTTGCTTTTTTAAAAACTAATAGCAGTACAGTAAAATGTCTCAAGAATCAGTGAGTTTTTTTCTGGCACAAAACAGTGAGAATATAAATTAGGATGATAATTTCAAATCCAAACATATTAAGTTACACTAAAAACGTAACAGCAGTATATATCCAAATATTTATTAAAATGGTTTTGTTAATTGCAATAAATCTAAAATAAATAAAATAAAATAAATAAATAAAACGCATTTAAGATGCTACAAATGTTGAAATGTTTCTAAAAAATGAGAAATGTTGCCAGAGCTAAACAAAATAAGTTTATGCTTATAATGAAGTGCTAAAATAACTAAAACTAAAACTGGAATAAAATTAAGCTAAATAGAAATATTAAAAAACTAATAAAAATGCACATAGCAAAATTACTAAAATTAAAATGAAAACTAAAAAAAAAAAAAAAAATGCCAATTCAAATATTATTATATACTATAATAATTATATATATATATATATATATATATATATATATATAAAATACTAAAATATCACTAGTTGTAATTGCACTAAAATACAGTAGGATTTTCGGCTGTAGATTTATTTTGACTTCAGTTTTGTTTGCAGTCCTTTCTAGATTGCCGATATGCAAAATCCCAAACTATAATTTTTTTTTTGAAGTTGTAAATAAAGCAAAGATTAATTTAGTATGCTTTACAAAAAAAAAAAAAAAATGCAATTTCAGTCTTTTTTACTTGAAAATTGCATCTTTAATTCAGTGTGTTACCTTCCATTTCTTTGAAATGATTTGTCAAATTTCCTACACAAATTTCTTCTTCCCCCCAGCATAAATCAGACTAGTTCTGAAAGTGTCATGATTTTTTTCATGTACATTTTATCATAAGAAACACAAACAGCATCTCAGTGACCTCTGACCTCGACTGACACACAATGGCTCGTGTTCAAATCAAAGGACAGCAGGACACATTAATAATTCACTCGCACTCTTCGGGAAACATAGTGACATCAGAGCTCCCAGCATGCCTCAGAGATCGGGTCATGTGACCACAGATGTATTCTTATAACATGACTCTCATACGCAGCAGATGAATGAATATTTCATAACCATCCCTGGAGGTCTGTAGAAAGAACACATGATTCTTTAATGGGACGGGGGCTTTAATGAGTCGTGTGTGGATGATGAAACGCTCCATCAGCTTCTGCTTTAAGTGCTTCCTGACGTCTATAATGTGTTATGAGGTGTTTCGCTTCACAATTAGCAAACAACATCATTAAGAACAAGACATCATCATCATCATCATCATCAAGTGTGTGGCCCTTTTGAAGCCTCTCTCTCGGGTTTGTTTTACCCTTCAGAATGAGTGAATTTGACTGTTCTATGGCAAATAGAGATAAAAACGGTTCACTTTAGATGTGCTGCGTTAGATCTTTCACCACAGAAGTGACACTGAAACAGCTGAAACATTATGTGCATTACTGTAGATGATGTATTATATAATGATTGTGTGTAGGGGAAAAAAGACCCAAAACAAGAAACTAGATTTTCAATTTCTGAATTAAATGTGATAGTTTACCTTTGCTAAATCTGCTGGTACAATGAAAGCTATACATATATAATAAAATAACATATTATAATACATTAAATATTATATATATAATATATGATTGTATATATAACTTATGCATATTGAAACATAACAGTGTATAATGAAAAATAATAGGCTGTGTGTCATTTTATATATAATTAAAATTTGATATAAGGAGGAGGAGGAGGACATGACATGTGGCCAACACACACACACACAAACGCACGCACACGCACGCACACACACAAACACTCACACACACACACACACACTCACACTCTCTCTCTCACACACACACACACACACACACACACACACACACACACACACACACACACACACAGGTACAGTACATCTGTTGCTGTCTCTTGATTCTCAATGTGATTATGAATCCATACACATGACACACATTTGGCTTTACCTTCTCATTTGTCAGATGTGTGGCTCTGAAGCATCCACTCGGGTTCAGTGTGAGACAATAATGACCTGCAAAGAAAAGCAGACCAAAAATGCTTCTATCATATAGAGTTTGATAGCTGGTAAATGTTCTGAAATCTGTGCTTGTCACAACACACTCGAACAGCGGTCTGTAGGTGGCAGTGTTGATCCAGCAAAACAAACGCTCTTTCTGCCTGACTCCAGTCTGAGATCAGCTTTAGATTATCTTACTATAGGGAGATGAGAGGGTCTGTGTTACTTACCATTGGAAAAAGTGTAATGGCTAACTTGGATCACGTGTGCCTTAATAACCAATCACATTACAGCCTTGGCGTCATTGAATTTCTTTCAGAGTTGAGCGACACTCAATCGCTGTTTACGGATCCCATAGGAATGAATGGGAAGAGCCGTAAACTGAATCCCACCTGTCGCAAAAAATCAGTGACTTCTCTTATAAAACAGCATTTTTTTTCGGTGTAAACTCTAAAAATAGTTAAACCCAAAAGTACTGTTTAGTGTAAAACATGTTGAAGATTAGCAGATAGGCTGTCGATTCATTAAATGATGAGCTGTTTCCTCTAAAAAGCTGTTTATTCAAGCCTCTCCTCCATTGACATCCATTAAAGAAAAAGGCCTCTGGTCTCTTTTCTGTTAGCCGTTATGCTTTTTTGGCTAAAGGTTGCAGGCTTGCCTTTGAGTGGCTTTGGGCGCTGTTTCACACACGATGACTTCATAGGAGCCCTGTGAGTGTGTTTCCGAGATGTGGGACAGTAAATCATCGTTCAGACCCTCACAGACCTCCAGCAACAAACCGCACATGTGAATTGAAAGCGGAAGTTTAGTCTGGCGCCATTAATGCAGACAGTTGCAGCTAATGCGTTTGACTGCTAATGGACACGGGCAGCATTTACAGAGGTGAAAGTGGATGCTGCACAATAGTTATATATTTTTTTTTATTTTCTATAAAAAATAACTTTTATGTATAGCTGTTGTGCATATTGATATAAATAACTTGTGTGCAAAAATGTTTTTGCACATAGTAGATATACAGTAAAAATTTACTGAAAAAATAACTTGTGTGCAAAAACGTTTTTTGCACACACACACACACACACATATATATATATATATATATATAAGGGATAACAAAGTCATGGGGAAGAAAACGAGGTCAGACAGAAGATGAAGGAAACCCGAGTGATTTCTGAGGCGTGAAAGGCCCAGACGCTCTCAGCGGAGCATCACATGATCAGAGGTGTGTGGAAGTCATGAGCATTGCAACCTTCACCGCTTGTGTCGAAGCCGCTGCGTCCTTGAGCTGTCAGCAACAAATAAAAATCATAACCATACCTACTAAAGCCTGTCAAAAATCATCAGCCCATACCTACTGAAGTCTGTTTCTGCCACAGAATAAAACAATAAAAAGGCTAATTGCGACTTTTTATCTAACAATTTGGATTTTTTTTTATTTCTGAGAAATGTGAAATACAAATGGAAATTCGAAATATAAACTCACAATTCTTACTTTCTCACAATTCTGACTTAATCCTGAATTCTGAGTTTATATCTTGTAATTCCGAGTTTATACATAATTCTGAATTTATATCTCATAATTCTGTTTATATCTCATAATTCTGAGTTTATATCTTGTAATTCTGAGTTTATATCTTGTAATTCTGAGTTTATATCTCATAATTCTGAGTTTATGTCTCGTAATTCTGAGTTTATATCTTGTAATTCTGAGTTTGTCTCATAATTCTGAATTTATATCTTGTAATTCTGAGTTTATATCTCATAATTCTGTTTATACCTTGTAATCCTGAGTTTATATCTTGTAATTCTGAGTTTATGTCTCATAATTCTGTTTATACCTTGTAATCCTGAGTTTATATCTTGTAATTCTGAGTTTATATCTCATAATTCTGAGTTTATATCTCGTAATTCTGAGTTTATATCTCGTAATCCTGAGTTTATATCTCATAATTCTTAGTTTATATCTCGTAATTCTGAGTTTATATCTTGTAATTCTGAGTTTATATCTCATAATTCTGTTTATATCTTGTAATTCTGAGTTTATATCTCGTAATTCTGAGTTTATATCTCATAATTCTGTTTATATCTTGTAATTCTGAGTTTATATCTCGTAATTCTGAGTTTATATCTTGTAATTACTCTTAGTCTTAGTCTTTACTCCACTCTTAGTCTTTGGCGATTTCAATGTCCATCTAGACAAGCCTTATGCTACAGACTTCCATTCACTCCTAGCTTCATTTGATCTCAAACGCCTTACCACTACCAGCACGCACAAATTAGGCAACCAACTTTACTTAATTTACACACAGAATTGTATTGCAGACAACATTTTGACAGAACCACTACATATCTCTGACCATTTCTTCATTACATTTACATTACATTTTGCTACCCGTGTGCCACCAACCCCTATACCAGTTACTTTTAGACGAAACCTATGCTCCCTTTCTCCCTCCCATCTTTCCTCTGTAGTATCCTCCCTCTCTTCCCTCACCTACCCATTTCTCATCTCTGGATGTGAATGCAGCAACTGACACTTTATGCTCTACTTTAACCTCTTGTGTAGACAATATTTGTCCTCTCTCCTAACTCTCTCCGCCCCTTCTAACCCCTGGTTATCCGATGTTCTCCG
This sequence comes from Tor tambroides, assembly GCA_021397915.2. NCBI lineage: Eukaryota > Metazoa > Chordata > Actinopteri > Cypriniformes > Cyprinidae > Tor > Tor tambroides. Next base: position 22,286 of record JAFVLL020022022.1, read on the forward strand.
TGAGCATCGGTCCAAACTCAGGGCAGCAGAGAGAAAATGGCGCAAATCAAAAGATCCGTCAGACCTGAGTATGTATCAGTCTTTGCTGTCATCTGCCAAATCTTCATATTTCCACAAGTAGTTCAACAGCACTCCAGACACAAAATTTCTTCAAAACATTCAATTCTGTCCTCTGTCCCCCTCCACCACCTCCTACCACTTCTGTAACAGCTGATGATTTTGCCACATTCTTCACAGACAAATCTAGAACAATCAGCAGTCAATTCTCAGCCCCACACACACAGGACCTCAAACCAACCACACCCACTGCTAAAACTCCCATCTTCTCCTTTTGTCCCTTCACTGAGGCAGAAGTATCAAAACTTCTCCTCTCCAGCCATCCTACAACATGTCTTCTAGACCCAGTCCCCTCACACCTTCTCCAAGAAATCTCTGGCACACTTTTACCAGCACTCACACACATCATCAACACATCTCTCCTCACAGGCACCTTCCCCACCGCATTCAAGCAGGCTCGGGTAACTGCTCAAAAAACCTACATTAAACACTTCTCTTTTAGATAGCTACAGACCTGTTTCTCTCCTTCCATTCTTAGCCAAAACCCTCGAATGAGTTGTTTTCAACCAGGTATCATTGTTTCTTTCACAGAAAAACAAACTGGACGCTAAACAGTCAGGTTTCAGGAGTGGCCATTCAACTGCGCTACTGTCAGTCACCGAAGCCTTACGGATTGCAAAAGCAGACTCCAAATCATCAGTTCTTATTCTGCTAGATCTATCTGCTGCTTTTGACACTGTCAATCATCAGATCCTCCTGACCACCCTCTCATCTCTGGACATCACAGGGATTCCTCTTCGCTGGTTTGAATCCTATCTCACTGGAAGGTGGTTCAGGGTGGCCTGGGCAGGGGAGGCATCCAAAGCACATCAATTGGTCACTGGGGTTCCTCAAGGATCGGTTCTTGGACCCCTCCTCTTCTCCACATACACTACAATTCTGGGTCCCATCATACACGCACATGGCTTCTCCTATCATTGCTACGCCGATGACACACAGCTCTATCTCTCTTTTCAACCAGATGATCCAACGGTAGCTGCACGGATCTCAGGCTGCCTGGCGGACATCTCGGCATGGATGAAAGAACATCACCTACAGCTCAACCTGGCAAAGACTGAGCTTCTTGTCTTCCATGCCACTCCGACTCTACAGCATGACTTCATGATTCAGTTAGGTTCATTAACAATTACGCCATCAACTTCGGTCAGAAATCTTGGTGTAATCTTTGATGACCACCTGACCTTCAAAGGGCACATTGCAAAGATTGCTCGATCTTGCAGGTTTGCACTACACAACATCAGAAAGATCAGGCCCTTTCTGACAGAGCATGCTGCACAACTTCTTGTCTAGGCCCTTGTCATTTCTAGGCTGGACTACTGCAATGCTCTTCTGGCTGGACTTCCATCAAACACAATCAAACCTCTACAAATGATTCAGAAATCAGCAGCATGACTGGTCTTCAACGAGCCCAAAAGAGCCCATGTTACACCTCTCTTTATCTCCTTGCACTGGTTACCAGCTGCAGCTCGCATCAAGTTCAAGACACTGATGCTTGCATATAGAACGACCACAGGCTCAGCACCCTCCTACTTCCACTCACTATTACGAATCTACATCCCCTACAGAAGTCTGAGATCTGCTAGTGAGCGACACCTCGTGGTACCATCACAGAGAGGCTCAAAATCACTCTCCAGAACATTCTCGTTCACCATTCCTGGCTGGTGGAATGATCTTCCCACTCCTATCCGGAGTGCGGGATCCCTGTCAATCTTCAAGCAACAACTGAAAACTCCTTTCTTTCTCTCTATTTTTTCCTTCCCTTGCTAGCTTGTATTTATTTTAACAATGCTTGAGACATGTTGTTACGAGCACTTCCACTGTCTGATTGCCTCTTCAAGATGAATCGCTTATGTATTCCCCACTTGTAAGTCGCTTTGGGTAAAAGCGTCTGCAAAATGACTAAATGTAAATGTAAATGTAAATGTAATTCTGAGTTTATGTCTCATAATTCTGAGTTTATATTTTGTAATCCTGAGTTTATATCTCGTAATTCTGAGTTTATATCTCGTAATTCTGAGTTTATATCTTGTAATTCTGAGTTTATGTCTCATAATTCTGAATATCTCAAATTGTGTTTATATCTTGTAATTCTGAGTTTATATCTTGTATATCTGAGTTTATATCTCGTAATTCTGAGTTCATATCTCGTAATTCTGAGTTTATATCTCGTATTCCTGAGTTTATATCTCGTAATTCTGAGTTTATATCTCGTAATTCTTAGTTTATATCTCGTAATTCTGAGTTTATATCTCGTAATCCTGAGTTTATATCTCGTAATTCTGAGTTTATATCTCGTAATTCTGAATTTATATCTCGTAATCCTGAGTTTATATCTTATAATCCTGAGTTTATATCGTAATTATGAGTTTATATCTCGTAATTCTCAGTTTATATCTCGTAATTCTCAGTTTATATCTCGTAATTCTTAGTTTATATCTCGTAATTCTGAGTTTATATCTCGTAATTCTGAGTTTATGTCTCATAATTCTAAGTTTATATCTTGTAATTCTGAGTTTATATCTCGTAATTCTGAGTTTACATCACAATTCTGAGTTTTTATCTCGCAATTCTGAGTTTATATCTCACAATTCTGAGTTTATTTGTAATTCTGAGTTTATATCTTGCAATTCTGAGTTTATTTGTAATTCTGAGTTTATATCTTGCAATTCTGAGTTTATTTGTAATTCTGAGTTTATATCTTGCAATTCTGAGTTTATTTGTAATTCTGAGTTTATATCTCGTAATTCTGAGTTTACATCACAATTCTAAGTTTTTATCTCGCAATTCTGGTTTATATCTTGTAATCCTGAGTTTATATCTTGTAATTCTGAGTTTATATCTTGTAATCCTGAGTTTATATCTTGTAATTCTGAGTTTATATCTTGTAATCCTGAGTTTATATCTTGTAATTCTGAGTTTACGTCACAATTCTGAGTTTTTATCTCGCAATTCTGGGTTTATCACAATTCTTAATTTATATCTCAAAATTCAGACTTTTTTCTCGCAATTCTGAATTAAAAAAAAGTTATTATAAATGATCAATTTTATCATTATAAAAAATACAAGAAATAATCCTATGTTAAAATTTTTTTTTGGGGGGGGGGGTGGTATTGAATAATTGTATTGTTGTATGTTTGATCTGCTCTCCCGATTGCCTAAGACTAATTCTCCTAACGGAGACAGTAAAAGAGAAACTTGAACTTGAACTTAATATTATTACTCTACTACTACTACTACTACTACTATTATTTTATAATTATTTTTATAAAAATAACTAGATTTTCTTAAACAAAAAACAAACTGTATTGCCATCAAACCCACAATGATGAACACTGTCTTCTTAAGAGTAATATACACAGACGGTCAAAATAAGACCAGAACATGTATTAAGAAACCAGATTTAATTCTCGAATTCTTAATTCTCGGTTCTGAGCTCAGACCAGGAGGATTTGTTTCATTTCTGTGAGCTTGACATTTTATCATCACGGTTGAACCTGTTCACAGTCCAGGTCAAGCAATCAGATGTGGGATGTATTGTGTTTTTAGAGGAGAGGACACAGGAGCTTCAGTCTCCGCTCACAGTATCCGTTTCCATTGCTTTAACCGATGATGTCATGTGCATCCCATGAGGCCGTGCTTCTGTTTCACCATCGCTTCAATTATTTACAGTGTTTAATTGAATCAGTCGAAGCAGAGAGAGACTCCCGTGATGCCCGGTGAAACCGTATCCGCTCTCAGGCCCGTCCGAGAGTATCGGTGCTCGACATCAATGAATTTGAGATTGCGCATGCGTGGGAAATGAAACACAGCAGTTCGGGTCAGATCTCTCACCCACACAAACAAACCGAGCCGAACACAAACAGAAATGCAGGAAAACTTGCACTCGCACACAGAGCTGCAGATGTGAACACAAACACGAGCTCAAACAAACAAACACGCATCTGTTCTCTGCTGTCCTGATTTGACCTTGACCTCTAACGCTATTAAACTACCATCCGCTGCACTGATTTACACCTCAACACATTATTTCATCTCACTGATTTTAACGTTAAATGCATATATTGAGTTTTGACATCTTTTTGAAGCAAACTAACTTACAAACACAATTAAACAAAAATTTGAATTTATAGTATGTTCCTTTTTAAATAGCAACAAAAAGCAGAGGGACCAATAGAGCTACAGTTGTGCACATAAACTAATGAAACGATAGTGCACCAGTCACTGCTGTTTATTCTGAATAATGCTGGAGTGGTTTGGACTGCGTGTCTTGTGAGCTCCAGGATATTTAAAGCAGCGCTTATTACTTCACCACACCAAACACGAGAAGAAAGATGCAGCGACTGAACGAGCCGGTTCGCTTTCCAACATCAGCGGTTGCTGGAAGAGTGAAGTCGAGTCTAGAGAGCATATTCATCATTCACTCTCCCAACACAAAGACAGGCCTTGTCTCCGGCCCAACACACATCAGCGCTTCTCCTCTCCGCTCGTCCCATCGGAGACTTGCTTACCAGAGCACAGAAGAATAACCCTTAGCCATGGGTGTCTCGCTGCGAAGGTAAATACCTCAAGTACATGAATACGGTAATCAGTCAGTACTACGGTATATATCCGAGTATGCTGAAAAACCATCACTGTCTGTACCATGCTATAATCACAGTACTGTTTATTAGCATAAATGTTAAATAAATAAATAAAATAAAATTTAACAAATTTATCAAGGTAAATAAAAAAAATATATTTAAGAAATATATGAACTAATAAATTAATGAAATGTAACAAATTTATGAAAATAAATAAACAAATAAAATGAAATGTTACAAATTTCTTAAATGTAACAAATTTATTAAGACACAAATTAAATAATAAATGAAATTTAATGAATGTAATAAATAAATAAATAAACATATTAATATAAATAAATAAAATGTAATAAATGTATTAACAAATATATTAATAAATACATTAAAATAAATAATAAATCAATAATGTAACAAACAATACAAATGTATTAAAATAAATAAACAAACAAACAAACAAACAAAATGTAACAACTGTATATGAACAAATGTATAAATAAATAAATAACTAAATAAATGTGATATGCTGTCATAATTCCAGCTGCATGAAATGCATGTGTGCAACAGTTAAATGCACCAAAGCTAAAAACTAAATTGTTAAATTTTCACATTAGACTAATCAAGTATAAAAATAACTTAAAGCTACGATTTAAATATGCTATCAAGAGTGATGCTGTAAGTTTGTGTGGTTGCAGCAGAAAACAGAAGCTCTGGGAATGTGATGAAGTGTGTCTTTGGGCAGGAAAGGCAGATGTCTGGCCCGACATCAGCTCACAACTCCAATCCAACTCAAATACCTACAGCGAGAGGGAGGGGGAACCATAAACTTACAATTTCCTGAAAACACACTTTCCTTAAATCCCTCTAAGCTTTAAACCACACACACATACACACACACACACACACACACTCTCGCCCCGACAGGCCTCTGTCTCTCCTGACTGTGTAAGAGGTTATTTTTGACAGACTTCCACTTTTTCACACAAAGCAGAGAGCATTTGAGCTTTAGTTTGACTTTTTCAGCTGTTCTCAAACAAACGTTCAAACTGTGTTCAAAAACACATGAGCTGCCAAAATACATAAACAGACGCCTTCGAAGGTCCAAAACACACACTCCATGAATGCAAAGACTAGATGTATAAGCTTGATTTCATGCATTTGTGAATTATCAAATGTGTCCGATTGCAATAACAACACTATAGCATATAAAATATGGAACTGATTAGTGTCTCATATGAAGCAAAGGCTTGATTGTTGATGGTTAACAATGCAATTTTTTAAATTAGATTCAACCATCTTTAATAAATCATTTTCAGTATTGAATGCAATATTTATATCAAAGTGTCTTGTTTTAGAGAATGAGCTTGGTGCAACAGTATGCACTGCAAAAAAATAAAAAATCTGATTTTGTAAATAAAACAAATATTATTGAAGTACATTTTACAAAAAAAAAAATAAAAATAAATAAATAAATAAATATATATATATATATATATATATATATATACTATTTCAGTCTTTTTACTTTAGCACTTCACTGCTACTTGCCGTTTCTTTGTAATTATTGGTAATATTTACTAGCAATTTCTGAGTGAAAATTGTTTTTAAGCAATTTTTTCCAGTATTGAACTGCTTTTGTCGTGAAGCATAAAATACAACACTTTAATGACTTAAAGTGCTGTCTAGGAAGGCGGCTCTGTAGGTTTTGGAAACTGCATTGGGGAGGTTAGAGAAAGGGCTGGTTACTCTACTTTCCATTAATGGTAACTGAAGCTAATCTGAAGTGCATGAAGGGTCAGGCTGTTCAACAGACCACAACACAGATCCGACTGTAATCTCTCTCCTGCACGCAAGCTGAGAGAGAGACAGAACCAGGATTACAGCAGAATCAAACCGTTATATTACAACCCTGTGTGTTTACATATGACATATACCTCCAGATGAAGTCCATGTCCTGCTGTGTGGACGCCAATATTCACTTTTATTGTGATGCAGGTCAATTTGACCTGCGATATTTAACCTGCTTGAAACAATGGTTAAACTATTTATTTCTTCTTGAAATTTTATGACTTTTTCTCATTTAGAGTCATGAATGTGACCCTATATTTTGACAGACAAATGTATTTTAGAAAGGCAAATTTGAGTGACTACAACTATGTTCATAAATGAATAAACAAAATGTAACAAATAAAACAAACTGCTTAAAACGCCAGTTAAACTATTTGTTTCTTCTTGAAATTTTATGACTTTTTCTCATTTAGGGTCATGAATGTGACCCTAGGTTTTGACAGACAAATGTATTTTAGAAAGGCAAATTTGAGTGACTACAATTGTGTTCATAAATGAACAAAATGTAACAAAGAAAACAAACTGCTTAAAAACGCCAGTTAAACTATTTGTTTCTTCTTGAAATTTTGTGACTTTTTCTCATTTAGGGTCACGAATATGACCTTAAGTTTTGACACTTAAATGTGTTTGGAAAGGCTGTACAAATTTGGACGACTATAATTGTGATCATAAATAAAATGTAACAAATAAAACAAACTGCTTAAAACGCCGGTTAAACTATTTGTTGCTTCTTGAAATTTTGTGACTTTTTCTCATTTAGGGTCATGAATGTAACCCTAAGTTTTGATATATCAATGTGTTTTGGAAAGGCAAATTTGAGTGACTACAGTGGTGGTGTGGGGTCAAATTGAGCTCCATTGGTTTCCATGCAATTCGCCAAAAATCAATATTTTGAAAAACAGCAAAGACTCAGGTAAAAAGCCTTTGTTGTAGCTTCTACAACTAAAATATGAAATACATGAGAACATATGAAATTTAAGACTCTAAGTTGACTCAAAACTGAAGACTCGTCTTCTCAACGCTTATATAGGGAGAATTTGCCATCTCACAGACAAAAACTCTGTGAAAGGATGATTTTGGTTGTTTGTTTTTTGGATCTCAATTGCTAGTCTGTTGCAGCACTGAAAAGAAGCATGAGAAACAAATTTACTGTAACCCTAACAAAGGTTTGAGAATCAGATATAACAAAACGCATCGGCTCAGCCCGATCTCACGGCAATTCATACATATTTTACGAGGTGGCTAATTTGTACAACCTCACTCGTACAAATTCATACGATTTTTGATAAATCGTACGTATTTTACAAGTTGCACAATTCATATGAATTTCTACGAATGACCTACACCTAACCCCACCCCTAAACCTTAGTTTAGACAAATTGTACAAAATCGTACAAGTGAAGGTCATACGAATTAGCCATCTTGTAAAATACGTATGAATTGGTCATGAGATTGTGTTGAATGGCTATTGTTACGGGGCAGACGAGACGTGAGACGTGCGGATCCATATGCAAAGCTTTATTATAAAACATGGTCAGAACACAGGCAGGGTCAGAGAATGGCAAACAGGTATGGC